>JARKHS020016720.1:0-74432 GCA_030143305.2 Amblyomma americanum
AGACCTGATTTTGCAGCTTAAATCAGCAATACACAAAAACCGAACGTCAGTATATTTGGGCTTGTAAAATAAAAAGAAGGCCGTGTTTATTCACCCGTTGCTCTAGTGCACGCAGTGGGGCTACCATTTAGTCATAGCCATAGTATGACCATGGAACATTTTTTACAAACAAAAATGACCTGAAGTGAACTCTTGTTCAGCTGTTGTCCAGTTATTCTTTTGGCGCTAGCAAAATTACGACTGAATTTTCGCTGCCTGCGTGCAAGAAAAGCGCATGTGCACTGAGATAGTGCGTTTTTTTTCTGCAACAACTTGCAACATTATATAAGTCAGCCTCGAGAAAAACGATGTCTTCAACTAAGCACGCTCACAACCTGTACACATTTCTTATTGTGTTAATAGTTTGTGTATATTACCTCTCCCCTATCCTCTCTTCCTGTCCCTTCACCTCCTTCATTTCATTTCTCCATTCTCCCTAGTATCCTTTATTTCCGGGGCCCCAGCTTAAGTTCTTCAGTATCGATGGCAGATGCGGCGGCTAGCAAAAATGTTTTGCTTCCTTTTTATTGTTACTTTAAAAATCCGCCTACTACTATTACGACCAAAAGTATTCGTTTACAGACAGCAGTCTCGCAATTTTAAAAAAGGCTGGAGGCCCCTTAATCTGTTTCGGGACCGACTAACCAGTTCCCCTTCGGTGAGCTGAACAGGAAGTGATAACGCAGATGCGGAAAATATCAGGAAGCCAGATGGCACACTCACATTCTTCGAGCAAATGAAATCTCAGGAGGGTCGCACACTGCGTGCAGCACCCATCATCGCGACGGTGTTGTTCAGTAAAAAATTTTTTAAAAAGTTTATTGTGAGGTAGTCCTCTACTCCAGCGCGCAGGAACAAAGGCCCATTTTCTTCTATTTGCTGTCCAGCCTCTACGGCTGTGCTTCCGTAGGTTGACTGCAACAGTACAATTGTACTCTTTCCATGGCTCTCTCCAGGCCACCTTGAAGTAAACTGGCACATTCGTGAGTTTACTCAGAAGAAGGAACTCCACTATCTTTGTTTCCAAAAAAAAATGCCAGAGTGTCGTCCGGAAACGAGACCTTTTGGTTGGAAAACAAGCCTTGCGGATAAGCTGAATTACACATTTATGCAAATGGACCATTTTGCAAATTGTCAACTCTCGTGAGGATGAAGTAACTTGAAATAGCGATAGAAAAAATTATTTTAGGGTGAAGCTTAAGCAGGGTTATAGCAGCTTGGAGCCAACGATCGAGTTCTGATGAAAAAATCAGGCCCTTTTTCTGCATTAAAAAGAAGAGAAAATCGTGACCGGTTACTCAGCTGCGTCTGGAACAAAGATGCCACGTGGCTTTGGGCCTCATCATAAAAAAGTTTCGCACTCCAGTTCAATCAATTTTTATACTTCATCCACTCAGAGCAGTAATCAAGGTTCCGAAAAGATAGTAAGACTCACACTCTGAAGCTCAATGACCACAATCGCGGCGTTCGTCGCGTGCATTTTGCAACGTAAACCGACCATCAAGAGTTTCCAGAAAGGCGATTGTGTCTAACACGTTACTTTCTTCGCTTCCAAACCTTATTTTGGAGATATAAGGGTGCACTGCGGAATTTGGACAATGAAAATTAGCCCCCATATATCTATTCTAAGATCCATGCAATGGCGAGGGAGAAATTGAGTTGTTTTATTAAAAGTGCACATGAGCGTAATTTCTCACCGCCACCCCTCTACAAAATGCAAGCAGATAAACATTCAACAACACTTACCAGGATTTATGGCGTCATCGCAAAGTTAGCCTGTTGGCAGGCTATCGAAACGCATCATTCGCTCGGCGACTGGACACCACAGGAATAGAGTCAAACAGCAGATAGCATGACAGGCACTGTCCAGAATCCAGAGACGCGAAGTGCAATTTGCGGAATGCCAGCACCAGGCAGTGCCATGACAGGTCGCGTTCTATTCTCGGAAAGACGAATGAGTGAACCTTCGCGTACTCTGCACCCATTCTTCCCCGCCCCTCACCCTTTCCTCCTCCTGCAGACCGATTTTTTCTTCTTTTCGTTCCTCGAAACGGGTTCCGCGTGTCCCTCGCGTATGCTTTCTTGATAAAGGAATTCAGCATCCGGGAGACACACTACCGTTTTCGGTACGCCCGTTCTGCACGTGCAGTGGCCCTACCAGCGACACCTGGGCTAGGTGGCTGGGGCCCATCCCAGCACCGCGCTTGCTGCTGCGCTTACGTAAAATATGTAAAAAATATTTGAACAGTGATAAGGACCGCAATCCGTGGTTAACTGTCGGCATAAAAAATGGCCTTTTTTCTTGACGGCTGAATACCAAAAAAAGTGTGCGGTAGGAAATATCGCGAATGCACATACGCGGTTGCTGATTTTGGAACACGGTAAGGTGCCTGACGGCAGCGCCCATCACCACCTCGGCGAACCTCGATTCCGTCATCGGGGCCTGGGACTTGTCACCGACGGACCCACGCGTTCTACTTCTGAGGGACGCCAAGGCGCTTCCTCACCAGACGCAGGACACGTGGCGGCTCCCTCCCCGCCATTGCCGGCCACCACTGCATCTGACTCCGCCATGCCTACTCGTGGGGAACCAGCTCTGATGCCTTCTCCCCCTGATGCTGCTGCAGGCTCACCAGAGACACCTGCAGCCGACGAGAACACGTCCACTCCGATGAACGAGTCTGTTCTCCGGATACGGTGCCGCTCAACGGGGTCCGAGGAGACGAGCATGGACATCGCGGTGGGCAAGTGAGAAGCACGACTCCCTCCCCCCTCCATCATTGTTTCCTCTTCATCCACACTCAGGGGAGGAGGGCCCAATGTTATTAGACCGACTCTTTCGCAGCAACCCCATGGAGACATTCTCCAGCCTGCTGCTGATGCTGCTGCTGTTGCTGCTGAGGCACCTGCTTCTGGAAGAACACCGGTCGCGACCTCGGTAAACTCCACCGCACGAGACCAGGCTGCGGATGGGGCGTCGTCTGCTGGCAGCGAGTGCGCCTATCTCAGCGGCGCGCTGCACCAATACGCCGCAGATGGCTGCGATGTTGATGCTGGCGCCAGCCTGGTCCCGTGGCGCACCACTAATACCAAGGCACAGCAGCGTCGGAGAGCTGCCCTGCAGCGAGCCCTGGTCGCCGTGGAGGTCTCGTCCAGCCTAGTGGAGACAGTGCTGTTCCGCACCGCAAGAAACAGGGCAGGGAGCTGGACGAGGAGATCGGGCCCCGTCCGGTCGTCCTCGCCGTCCGGGTCAACACGCGGCGGAATGTGGTGGCAGTGGATAATAATAATGGTTTTATTTGCGCCTAATGAATACATGGCGCGGGAGACCCGCAGTAAAAGCTGTCACAAGCGACAGCTTGACAAAGCCGGAGGCCCCCCTATACACTTGACAGCATCATAGGCGCAATGAAACGGCATGTCTCATCCAAAAACAAAATAGAACAAAACACGAAAACATCTGCAATTACAATCACTCACAAGAACTACATAAAATTATACAGAAAATGTGGTAGAATGAAGTTAGAAAGCACTTACAAAAGCAATGAAACATTCATGTGCGATGGCAATGAGTTTAGCGAAAGTAACAGATAAATTAAGCACATTTTGCTTCAAATAAAATTCAGAACAAAGTGAATACAGACAAGCGGTACAGTCAGGGTAAACAACAACGTGACAGAGTAAACAGGAATGGCAAGCGAAGTGTCCTAGTACATGTTGAAATACCGGCGGAGTGTTTTGAACGTCACCTTTTCAAGTTGGATATGTTTATGATTTAAATCATTTAGTAACCGGGGTAGTTTATTCTGTATTGTTTGTAGGCCGTATGTTGTGCGAAACGTCCTTACTTTCCAGAGCTCCGTGTGACGTGTCTGGCGTGTAGTAGTGTTTGGTTGTAACCTGGCTAGACGATGTAGAAATGAACTGTTGCTAGCGTTTTCATTCTTAATTGCCTTGCAAAGGATATAATCAAACAGTTTGGTAACAGGAATTATGTTGTATTTGGGAAATAGATGATACGTATGTGAATAAAACGGCAGATTTTCTATTACTCTTACAAACCTTTTCTGCAACTTGTGAAGCTTCTGCAAATTTCCGTAAGTTGTCGTAGACCAAACTAAGTGACAATAATTGAGTCGGGAGGAGAATAAGGTATTATAAAGTAACAGTAAGATTTTTGGTGGTAGTAAATTGCGATTGCGGTATACTAGCCCAATTACTTGTGCTAGCTTAATTAGCATGCTGTCCACGTGGACATCCCATGACATATTCTGCTGAAAGATAACACCTAATGTCTTAATACTGGAAGTTACTTCGAGGGGAGTGGCATTTAAGTAGATAGACTTTTGTATTGTTATGTTTTTGTTTTTACTTCGAAAGAATACGGCTTTTGTTTTGTTTGCATTAATCGTCAGGCTGTTTTTACGTGTCCATTCGTCTAGTTTTATTAATGTTAAATTAGCAGCATCAACAAGGTCGTCACTAGTTTTACCAGTTAATAATATGCTGGTATCATCCGCGTACATGATAAATTTCACGGTTGCATCAATATTCACAATATCATTCACGTACATATTAAATAAAAAAGGTCCTAATATACTGCCCTGTGGGACCCCTGCTGAAATAGATAATGGGTTAGAACTGTGGTTGTTTATGACGACTATTTGTCTACGAAATTCCAAGTAGGAGCGTATAAGAGATGCAGCGTTACCACGAAAGCCATAGTGTTGGAGTTTCTTAATTAAAAGTTGATGACTGATGGAGTCAAATGCTTTTGACAGGTCAATAAAAATTCCTAGTGCAAGTCTTCCTTCTTCAAACTGATTTAGTATGTGTTCTTTTTGTTGTAGCAATGCGAGTTGTGTGCCTAAGCCCTTACGGAAGCCATACTGGCAATCAGTCAGCAGCCAATGTTTCTGCTCGAATTCGGATAGTCGCTTTAAAATAACTTTTTCGAAGACTTTTGAAAAGACGGGAAGGATTGATAACGGTCGATAGTTTCCTAAGTCTTTTTATCGCCTTTTTTAAAGAGCGCAGCGACTCGCGCTATCTGCATCGTTCGAGGAAACGTGCCTTCGCTTATACAGATATTGAAGATATAGGTAAGACAAGGAGAGAGAAGGTCAGCAACATATTTGATTGGTTTTATTTGGATACCATCAATATCTTTAGCGGTACTATTATTTAGACTGTGAATTGTGCTAATTATCTCTCCCTCATTTACTGGATACAAAAATATAGAGCTAGAGTTGTATGGAATGCCATCAAGATCATTGTCTGGTGCGTTGTTACTTCCAAATTTAACAAAGTGTTCGTTAAAAGCGTCTGCAAGTGCTTTTTCCTGTAACTCAAGACCATTTATTTTTAAGCTCTGTATCCTTTCCTCGGGAATATTGCAGTTCAACAAAGAGTTCAGTTTTTTCCACATTGCGGCCGTACCTGGAGCTAGTGAATTAAAGGAAAGTGTATAGTAATCTCGCCTGGCCTTTTTTATATCTTTGTCTAAACGATTCCTAATTTTTTTAAAAGCCTGAAATTTTTCGGGGTCTCTGGTCTTTATAAATTCACTGTATAATGCATTCTTTCTCCGTATTCTGGCAGATAGCTCTGCACTAATCCATGGTTTACGTATTTTCTTTTTGTGTTTAATGCACTTAAAAGGAAAGCTAGTGTCATAACTTTCTTTCAATAGGCTGAAAAAAGCCTCGTAAGCCAAATTTGCGTCTTTAAGATCGTATACAGCGTCCCAACATGTCTGAGCTATCTGGGGCCTGGAGAGCAGGAATGCTCTCCAGGCCCCACTAGCCACAGCCGTCATCCGCGGCGTGCCGGTCTGCGCAAAAGAGCCCTCTACTCGGAACCAAAGCTCTGGACTAGTCTTCGCTGTGGACGGGCGCAGAACGGCGGAGGAGCTGCTAGCGGTGGCTGAGTCAACTGAGCCGATGGTTCGGAGTCGCTGTCGGGCAGCACACTTGCTCTTCGTTTTGCGGCGCCGACACCACCGGCGTACATCTCCATACTCAAACGCAGGCTCATCGTCCGCCCCTGCCGTCCCCGGCCGCTCCAGTGTACCAAGTGCGCCAGCCTGGGGCAGGCCACAGAGATGTGTTGAGCTCCTGCCCGATGCACGCGCTGCGGGCGGCGGCAGCGGCAGCAGCAGCGGCAGCAGCATCAGCGGCGGCGGCGGCGGCAGCGGCGGCAGCAGCGGCAGCAGCGGCAGCGACAGCGGCAGTAGAGGCAGCAGCGGCAGCAGCAGCGGCAGCAGCAGCACCAGCGGCGGCGCCGGCGGCAGTGGCAGCAGCGGTGGCGGCGGCGGCGGCTCCAGCGGCGGCGGCGGCAGTAAGGTACGGACACACTGGCGGCAAAGCACGCGCGGCAGAGAGGCCACATTGGTTGTGCGCGCGGCGGCCGCCGCGGAGTCACGTGACAGCGCTGATTTCGCCTTGTCTCGAACTGCGCGAGCATAGGCGTGATTTCGCGGTTTTCGCGCGATTTTTCCTTGCTCGGTAAACAGACCACATACCAGCTCCTCGTCCCTCGTCATCTACCGCGCTGATCGCGTTGACTTCTGCAATGGCAGGTGCAGACGGCGATGTTCTGACGACGATGATCGTTTTGGTCATTGTGTGTTCTCTGCTGTTGCGACGGCGGCGCGCGCAAAAGGCACGCAGACGAAAGTTTTGGGTGCACCCCTGCTGGCGCTACCGAGACGTTTAAGGGCAAGCGAATGCTTTGCTTCCCCGGCTGCGCGCCCGAGATGAAGGCTTCTTCCGAGAGTGAGTGATTACAACCTTTTTAAACGCGTAGTGTGCCGTGTGTGTGACGTGATAGTGATGTTGTCTTTGATTCTTGATTATAGCTTCCTTCGGATGCCGCCGAGCTCGTTCGACACACATCTCCACCTAGTTCGGCCTGTGATTGAGCGGCAGGACACTCCTTTCAGGCGGTCGATATCTGCACACGATCGACTTGCCATGACAGTAAGGTAAGTACGAAAGTCCGTGACCCGGTACTGTCCCGTCACAGTGCCTGACCAGCAGTCCCTCGGAAAATATTGTGTAAAACATACCGCATGAGCACTGTGAAGGAACTCACCCCCTCCTTATTTATCCTTTGAGACGTATGTGATGAGAATACGCTTTTCAGATTTCTCGCAAACGGCGACACAATGAGAAGTTTGTCGTTCAACTTCCTGACAGGACGATCAACGGCTGGAATGATCGTAAGGGAAACTTGTGCTGCATTATGGGAAATACTTCAGCCAATCTATGTAAGATTTCCACAAACAGCACAAGAATGGAAAAAAGTAAGTGCACTGCCGTCCATTTTGTTACTGCGGAGGGGATTTGTAGTGTTGACAAGCATCCAGCTTGCCTTTCTTTACCTCATTTGTTATGCTACTGACTTTGCCAATGCCCCCTAAGTACCGGCTTTTCAAATGTGTTGAACTCCTGCATCTCATAACGCATAAGACAACTAAAGGTTGTCTTATGCATTACTGCGCTATTGTTTTGTCACAGTCTCATATCATATTGCCTCCCGATCACTCTTTCAGATTGCCACAGACATGCTTGTCGAGCGGAATTTTCCCAACTGCATTGGATGTATTGATGGAAAGCATGTGAGCATTGAATGTCCTGCAAATTCAGGGTCACGAAAATTCAATTACAAGAAGTCATTCAGCACAGTCCTCATAGCAGCATGCGATGCACATTATAGGTATGGTGCATTCATGGCAAAACAAAACTTTTGTTCAACTACTCGTTAATGGTGCATTTTTCTTTTGAATCATGAAAACAGTGTAATATATTCATTGAAAGAGAGTGCTATTGTATGCACTGAAAGAAAAGAGGACAGTTCAGTGGTGTAAGTTACATGACGAATTAAGGAGCATAGCGTAGACAGGTGTATGATTGCAATGGTTTGCTCATGCAGGTTGACAGTAAACATATTTGGTTCTGCACAAATAGCAACAGATGTTAAAATGATAATCTCTGAATTGTGATTGAGTGTGGCATGTATATTTAGTCAAACTATAATGCAGCACAGAAATGACTTTACGAGACTTGAACGCAGTAGTGACTTCCGAAGCAGCAAGGAGAAAGTCATGTGCTACATCATATGCTAAATGGGCTACACTGAAACTTCTTGCTTTATTTCAGATTTGTGTATGTGGTCGTTGACCACTACGGGGGAGAAAGCGATGGAGGAGTTTTGTTAAAAACGAAGTTGATGCACATATTGGGCGAGCGCAGATTTGGGATCCCCCAGCCGCAACAGTGGGCTCAGCGGGACTGATACCATACTTGATGGTGGGCGACGAGGCCTTTCCATTGAAGTCTTACCTCATGCGGCCTTATCCTCGACGTGACAAGTTGCTTCAACTACTTTTAACTCTGACATTTTCCTCTGATTGCCGAGATGAAATATCAGTGCTGCTGTACTGTGTTTGCTGCAATTTTAATGCCCTGACCTTTTGTTTTTTCTAGCTCTTCATGCCTACAGGGTCAGCCAGTACAGCGAGTACTTGAAGGGGGCAGTGTTTAATTACCGGCTGAGTCGTGCAAGGAGGCTCATAGAAAACGGTTTTGGTATCCTGGCTAGTAGGTGGCGAATACTGAAGAGACCCTTTCGAGCGTCAGAAGAAACCACTGACAACATTGTAAGGGCATGTGTGGCGCTCCACAATTTTCTTATGAAGGATTCGGTGTCCTCAAGGACAACGTACAACCCTCCCGGATTTGTTGTCCATGAGGACTGGCAGCGAAATGTCACAAATGGGAGCATGGAGGAACGATACTAGTGCCCTCTCCTGGATGGACAGACCAGGGGTACCCCTCTGCTCGGTAATTATTTCTAACAGAGCATGAAATCAGTAATGTTTTGCATTTCCTCCTTTATTTACATTAAAGCAATTGAAGCTCATCAGTAAGAAACAGTGAAACCTTCAAAACATTTCATTTAACTTGATCATTTACCACAACATGACAAGATGTTGTTCATTAGAGTCTGCGTTAAGAATTTTATCAGTGCAAAAATACATGCGTAGTGCATGTTTTGAACAAAGTCAGTGGGTACAGCTAACAGTGAGGAGTAAAAAAACGCCCATTAGAAACTGTGACCTCAGTCAGACAGGCAGAATAAGCTGAAGGAAAAGATGAACATCTCCTGCATTTCTGTGTTGCAGGGCTCCATTAGAAGCAAGGGATAGGCTGGCATCCTACTTCATGAGTGACGGCCAGATGGCATGGCAGGAAAGTGTCGTGACCCGTGCAGGACGGCAGGTAATTTCCGATAACAAGCAACTACTTGCCAGCATGCACAAACACTATCATGTCAAAAGAAAGCCGAAATCGCTTGCTTTCATAGAAACATATTATCAGATTGCTTGCACTTTACATTTCATTTATTCATACTGCTCCATTTCAGCTTCATACAACAGCTTGTGGATTTGGAATGTTACCTCGCATCTTTTTTTGTGTGACAGCATCCTCAGCATAGCAGCTCATCCAGTTTGCTGCCTCTTGACTGTCATCTTTCGGTGCGGGCATTTCATTTTGTTTCTTAGTCCTTACAGCGTAGCTGAGCAGCTCCCCGAGACATCTTTCACCGCATCATCGAAGCTGTCAGACTGCCTTCTTTTGGTCCTGCATAAAAATATATCAGCACAATGTTTTCTTGCAATCGCTGATTATCATTCAAATACTGCAGGAAATGTGAACCATGCGAGTACCGAGAGGACGGTCCATTGGATGCTCGCCTTTTGGCACACCTGCAGGACAGCCCACATCATTAGATTCAAGAAATGCTCTCGAAAAGTATGTCTGCTTCAAATAAAAGAAAGTGCTCACAGCTTTTTTACCCTGGATATGGGGCAGCATCTCCTTTTTGTGAAGTTGAGAACCTGCCTAAAAAAAGGTTTGTCATGATGTCATTTTCCGACACAAGAAAGTAAGCACCAACTTAACCTGAAGAGCCAGCAGCAGATGCCGCAGCTTCTGATGTAGTGGGGAGCCTATAGAAAAATAAAAATGCTGCCTTTGATGCCGTGCAAAAAACATGTCTACTTGCAATGCGATGAAAAGGAGCAAGACACATTATACTCATCTAGTACCCGAAAGCTTGGTTTCACACCTTGTTGCAGTTTTTGGGCGTGCAGTCAGTAAATAGGAGACTGAAAGTTTTTCCCAGTACATTGCAATGCAGTGTTGAGTGTGTGATTCACTTGAAACTACAGACCAGTGGCGAGTCATGACAGCAACTAAGCCAAGATCTGTATGCGCATAAAACTAACCCATTACTATGGGAGTGAACCATAACAGTGCATAATAATGGGGGCCCACTCTTAAACGTGAAAGGCTGATGGAAAGGGTGTTTTGATATGGATTCTCTGATGCACCACAGCTAGGAAAATTGAAAATCACCGCCCACCTCAAATCGTCTTCATCAGTAAAGTCATTGGGGCTGTCACTGTACATGCAATATATAAAGGCACAGGATGTTGCTACTATTGGTGGATAACGACACCAAAATTAGTACAGCTTACTTACATTTCTTGAAAAAGCGCAGCAGCCGGGCTTGAGACAGAGCTGCACAGGTTAGCGAAATGACAATGCTGTATATATACTGTTTCACTGCAGTAATCGTTATGGTAAGGAAACAATGAGGTGTACACCTGGTCCCCAGTCTGGGACTGGAGGGACTGTTGGATGACAGTGGAGATGGAAGAATGCAGCTGCACAAAAGCGCAGACGCACTTGCTTTCAGCATAACAAGTTAAATAATTTGAAGCTTTATCAAATGAAGTTACACTTATGGAAGCAAGACTTAACCTACGTACATGTCCTCTTCTGGGGCACATTAGTTGAAGACCTGAAATATGAAATTAGAAGTGTTTTGATGCAATCCCTGC
The DNA here is from genome assembly GCA_030143305.2 of Amblyomma americanum. Taxonomy (NCBI): domain Eukaryota; kingdom Metazoa; phylum Arthropoda; class Arachnida; order Ixodida; family Ixodidae; genus Amblyomma; species Amblyomma americanum. The sequence continues at coordinate 10,952 of JARKHS020016720.1, forward strand.
AGATTTCTCGCCAGAAAAAAGGTAATGCGAAAATAGCAATAGCGAAGCTACCAGCGCAGGTGAAGGTAAAATAAATTATTAAAAACACAGATGCTTTGGCAGTCAAATCAGGTAAAAAGATATTAAACACGAAGAAAGCGGCCTAAAAAGGAGTGGTAGGGCGGGTGACAGTAGTGAAGTTATGAACCCCAAGCTTGAGTTTGCGCAGATGGCTGCGCAACTAAGTGTGCTTTTTTTACCTTTTTGCATAATGTGGTGTGTTCCTCAGCATGCCATCCACGATGTCGAAAACTGTCCACTTCGTGTGGACCTATCCGGCCTCTCTTCCAGCGCCACTTTTCCGGGCCCCCTCCGACACCGACACAATTTTAAGCCAACGATTCTTCACATTTTTAAACTTTGCGGCTGTTTGAGGTCCTACAGAAATGCCACTGTTTATCACCAAGAAAGGTTGCAACATAAAAAGATGGGCAACTTGTTTGAGTGCTCAAGCGGCGCTGTACGAAGCGCGCAGCCCGATACGACATGCGAACCGCTCAGGCAAAATCATCATGCCCCTAGGAAACCGAGATTCATAATCATTTGCTCCACAGCACACTGCTTGAGCTCTCTAAACAAGTGTGCTCACCCCTGCACCTTCCTGCCGACGTGAACATTTAGCGGAAGCTCAGATAAAGAATGAAAACAACTCACCAGTCAGATCGAATGTTCTGCCGATGATCGCTCACCGGTTCATTTTGGCGTCCTTATCTTTGTACTTTGGGTGAGTTTTATCGTACAAAAAGGGGAACACGCGAACAGTCTCCAGAAATTGTTTCATCATGTTCTCTCGGCTGAGATTCATTTTTCAACGTGGATGCACACGAGGAGAAAGCTCTAGCGCTGTTTGTCGCGGCCGGCTCGGAGCGCTCGGTCGTCGATCGTGGTTCTGCCGCCGCCGCTAGAAGTTAACTTCGGCAGAAGCCAAGAGGTGGCGCTAGGAGAAAGCCCGGACGTTTCTCATTGGTTCGCCGCACGCGGCAAGCCGCCGAAAATGGCTCCTCGACCCATCCTCTGCGCGGCAGACCAAACCGCCTCCGCGGCAGGTTTCGCGGCACGCCGCCGGCGGCGTGCCGCGCGCGTCTTGCCGCCAGTGTGTCCGTACCTGTAGCGGCGGTGGCGGCAGCGGCAGCGCCAGCGGCGGCGGCGGCGGCAGCGGCGGCAGCAGCAGCAGCAGCCGCAGCAGCAGCAGCCACAGCAGCAGTCGCAGCAGCAGCAGCGGCGCGGCACCAGCGGCGGCAGCAGCAGCAGCGGCGGCATTAGCGGCGGCAGCATCAGCAGCACCGGCAGCAGTGGCAGCAGCAGCACCGGCGGCTGCCGCCGCCGCCACTGCTACCGCCGGCGCCGCCGCTCGTGCCACCGCCGCTGCCGCTGCTGCTACTGCTGCTGCTGCAGCTGCCGCTGCAGCCGCTGCCGCCGCCGCCGCTGCTGCTGCTGCTGCTCCCACTGCTGCTGCCGCTGCCGCTGCTGTTGCTGCCGCTGCTGCTGCTGCCACTGCCGCTGCTGTCGCCGCTGCCGCCGCCGCCGCTGCTGCCGTCGCTGCTGCCGCTGCCGCTGCTGCTGCCGCTGCCACCGCCCGCCGCGCGAGCATCGGGCAGAGTTCAACACACCTCAGTGCCCTGCCCCAGGCTGCCGCACTTGGTACACTGGAGCGGCCGGGGACGGCAGGGGCAGACGGCGAGCCTGCGTTTGAGTATGGAGATGTACGCCGGCGGTGTCGGCGCCGCTAAACGGAGAGCAAGTGTGCTGCACGACAGCGACTCCGAGACCATCGGCCGTTGACTCAGCCAGCGCTAGCAGCTCCTCCGCCGTTCTGCGCCCGTCCACAGCGAAGACCAGTCCGGAGCTTTGGTTCCGAGGAGAGGCCGCGGTTGACGGCGGTGGCTAGTAGGGCCTGGAGTGCATTCCTGCGCCCTGCATATACTGCCACCACATTCCGCCGCGTGTTGACCCGGACGGCGAGGACGACCGGACGGGGCCCGATCTCCTCTGCCAGCTCCCAGCTGCTGTTTCTTGGTGAATGCGGTGCCCGGGTTCGCCGGCCGGAACAGCACCGTCTCCACCAGTCTGGTCGAGACCTCGACGGCGGCCGGGGCTCGCTGCAGGGTAGCTCGCTGACGCCGCTGTTGCCTTGGTATTAGTGGTGCGCCACGGGACCAGGCTGGCCGCAGCATCAACATCGCAGCCATCTGCGGCGTATTGCTGCAGCGCACCGCGGAGTTTGACGCACTCGCTGCAAGCAGACGATGTCCCATCCGCAGCCTGGTCTCGTGCGGTATGGTTTACCGAGGTCGCACCCGGTGTTCCTCCAGAAGCGGTTGCCTCAGCCGCAACAGCAGCAGCATCAGCAGCAGGCTGGAGAATAGCTCCATGGGGTTCCTGCGAAAGAGTCGGTCTAGTAAATTGGGCCCTCCTCCCTCGAGTGTGGAGGAAGCGGAAACAATGATGGAGGAAGAGGGAGTCGTGCTTCCCGTTTGCCCACCGCCATGTCCCTGCTGCTGGTCTCCTAGGACCCCGTTGAGCGGCACCGTATCCGGAGAACAGACTCGTCCATCGGAGGGGACGTGTTCTCGTCGGCTGCAGGTGTCTCTGGTGAGCCTGCAGCAGCATCAGGGGGAGAAGGCATCAGAGCTGGTTCCCCAGGAGTAGGCATGGCGGCGTCAGGTGCAGTGGTGGCCGGCAATGGCGGGGAGGGAGCCGCCACGGTGTCCTGCGTCTGGTGAGCAAGCGCATTGGCGTCCCTCAGAAATAGAACGCGTGGGTCCGTCGGCGACACGTCCCAGGCCCCGATGACGGAATCGAGGTTCGCCGAGGTCGTGATGGGCGCGGCCGTCAGGCACCTGACCGTGTTCCGCAAATCAGCAACCGCGTATGTACATACGCGATATTTCCTACCGCACACTTTTTTTGGTATTCAGCCGTCAAGAAAAAAGGCCATTTTTTATGCCGACAGTTAACCACAGAATTCGGTTCTTATCACTGTTCAAATATTTTTTACATATTTTACGTAAGCGCAGCAGCAAGCGCGCTGCCGGGATGGGCCACAACCACCTAGCCCATGTGTCTCTGGTAGGGCCACTCCACGTGCACAACAGGCGTACCTAAAACCGGTAGTGTGTCTCCCGGATGCTGAATTCCTTTATCAAGAACGCATACGCGAGGGACACGCGGAATCCGTTTCGAGGAACGAAAAGAAGAAAAAATCTGTTTGCAGGAGGAGGAAAGGGTGAGGGGTGGGGAAGAATGGGTGCAGAGTACGCGTAGGTTCACTCATTCGTCTTTCCGAGAATAGAGGGCGACCTGTCATGGCACTGTCTGGAGCTGGCATTCCGCAGTTTGCACTTCGCGTCTCTGGAGTCAGGACAGTGCCTGTCATGCTATCTGCTGTTCGACTCTATTCCTGTGGGGAGAGGAAGAGGAAGACGAAGACGTTGTTTGATTGCCTGTCACCTCATCTCTGTTTATTTAGGTAATTTTTCCTAATTTACCTAGTTTTATTTGAATATTCGTGGACGGCAGCATGTTCAAGGCGGTACTGTCCCTACGGGAAAAGTACGGCTGCTCCGGCGCCGGCAACCCTTAAGTGAGCACGTCATTCAAAGGAGGCTGGCTCGGAAGAGGCGGCCATGGCTTCCCATGCTGTGCAGCGGCCAGAACATGGACTCGACGACCAGTCCAGCGAGACCTCATCGCTAAGTGGGGCTGAGTCAACGATCGTGTACAGTGACGAGTCAGTGGCCGATATGGCTGACGTGGACAACGAGGGCTTCAAGTTGGTGAGTCATCGCAAGCAACGAACGGTAGGGATCACGGTAGTGGTTGAGCCCACAGAAAAGGGGGTTGATTTAAGAGAGAAGAATCCCATCTTACCTTTCGCGGCCATTCAATCACAGCTGGGATCAGCTCCGATTCGAAGTCGGTTCACCACGCACGGGGCTCTTCAGCTTGATGTCTCGACGGAAGAGCAGGTTAACAAGCTCCTGCAGAGCTCTCAGATTTTTGGCATCAAAGTTGTCGTGCGGTTGCCCCATTCCTACATGAAGAACACCTGTGTTAATATGGATGTACCAAAGTGGTATTCAGAACGCGACCTACTTGATTATCTGAAACCACAAGGTGTGCTGCACGTGAAACGACTTGTGCGTTGTGTGGAGTCCCCAGGAAAAGAATGGGCTGCGTAACCTACCAACTCTATCGTGTTGACATTCGCTCCAAACTCAGAGCGCCCCGAAACAACTGATCTGGGATTCACAAAACACGCAGTGCAGATTTCACTGAAGCTCCTCCACAGTGTTTTAGATGCCAACGGTTTGGGCACGTCGCCAAAGTTTGCACAAAAGATCGACGCTGTATGCGGTGCGGAGGCGACCACGACTTTAAAACCTGCAGGGCAGATTTTGCTTGCGCCAATTGCGGTGGCGATCATCCAGCGAGTTTCGGAGGCTGCCCCTTCCGTGTGAGTGCTCTGCACCGTCGGATGTCCTTTATTGCTGGTCCAAAAACCCCGCCGACTGAGACGCCTGACCCAGCATTAGACGAGTTCCCAGTATTGGAATCTGATGTTGCGTTGCCCAACAATGCCCCTAAGAGACCTGATTCCAGCAAGACGCCAAGGCCCAGTGCGCGCGAGTCGACTGTTCGACTTCCAGCAAAAAGTGTCCATGTTCCTCAGCGGCCAGATCACAGCCAGACTCCACTGCAAGGGGGACCCTCATATGCAAAAGTGACAAAAAAACAGCTACTGCGGCCAATAGTGTGTTCCCGTCGGCATCTTTTGTCCATGTTGTGAGTGCGTTGCGCAAAATAAGGAGCTCAAAAATCAAGGTATGTCTGACCTTCTTCATGATTTCTTTGGGGCCCTGCGTTCACATGTTCCAGCGATGGCGCCTGGTAACCTGAAGAACTTCCTACAGCTGGCGCTTTCTTTTGAGCTCCTAATTTCCACCTTCGCAGCAAACTTCCTTGGGAACTACACTGGATGGGGCTAAACCTCGTGGATCTCATATGCACCGAAAAGTGCCGTTTATATTGCTGTGGAACTGCGCTGGGATTTTAAGTTGGTTAGCTGAACTAAAACTATTCTTGAAAGAGACTTGTGTTCCAGTATTGGCCCTGTCAGAAGCTGGCCTGCCAAGCGGGAGATGTTTGACTGGATATGTCGCCCATAAAAACTGCAGCATAAATTCATTTCCTGCAGGAAGTGCTGCGCTTTACATAAGAAGAGAAATTCCACATGTTTCTCTAAGCGTTGCCGATCTTTGCACGGATGACATTGAGGTAGCGGCTGTGAGAATACAGCTCGGCTCTCGAACCCTTTCTATTGCATCCGCGTACGTGTCTCAGCGGAGAAAGGTTGCATTAGATTTGTTTTTACAGCAGCTCTGCGACCGCTGCCCAGCACCTAGAATCATCTGCGGTGATTTCAATGCCCATCATGCCGTTTGGGGTGACAGGAACACGGATTCCCGGAGACGCAAACTTGTAGAGGTTATTTACAGTTTGGACCTGTGTGTTGCCAATTACGGAAGCCCAACTTTTTTCTGGCCTCCAGCCTCAGCGACAGCTATAGACCTGACACTGCATTCACCTGACGTCCGCGTGAGTTGGTCAAAAGCGCCTGACCGCATAGGAAGGGATCACTATCCGATTTTTGTGTATGCTGCCGACTTTCGTATGCATAGTCCTAAAATTAGCAACGTGGTCAACTGGGACAAGTACAGAAAGCACCCAGAACGTGTTTCTGGTGATGTTGTTGACAAAATGATTTCTAGTAAGCTAGCAGCAACTACGGCGGTCAAGTTACCTGATCATTTTCCGGCACCGGATTTAAAACTAAGGAACCTTTGCGCAACGAGAAGGGCGGAGTGCCAACTCGTGCGGAAGAAGGACGGCAGGCAACTGAAGACGACCTTCAATAGGCTGAATTCTGCTATTAGACGGCGCACGAACAAGCTGTACAGGTCGCAATGGGCCTCATTCTGTGCTAGTTTGTGTTCTCACCGATAACGAGAATATGGTGAGCTATTGGCAGCCCTGCTGGAGAATCTCGCCCTTCGAAGCCTTTTGAAGCTCTTGCAATACGCAAGGAAAAACCTATTGCGTGCTTGGCAGAGGAATTTGCAGACGCACTCGTACGCGCTGATTCTGGAATAGATATATGTACACCACCTGCTTCCTCCAGGTCTCTCATGGACGTCCCGTTCACGCTTCGTGAGCTTCAGACTGCGCTCAGTGGCCTGCGGCGCCGGTGTTCACCAGGTCCCAACAGCATCACCAATTAAATGCTGAATAATCTGCCCTTGCAACTCAGAAAAGAGCTCCTCAACTTCATCAATCGAGTTTGGGAGACTGGCGTTGTTCCTCCGCCATGGAAGGTTGCACATGTAGTTCAAGTACTGAAGCCTGGCAAAGACACGACAGACTTTGCCTCGTATCGCCCTGTGTCATTGACCTCCTGTGTAGCTAAGTTGATGGAGAAGCTGGTAAATTAACAAAACGTTCATTTGGGCGAGTTGGTAGATATTCATGATTTGAACAGCGCGAACAACAGGCGCTTAACAAGCGCCTACAAGAGCACAGGAACAACTTAAACAATGGTGATGACCTTTCGCATTTGGTCAAACATTGTCTAGAATGTAAAGTTATGAAAAAGAAAAAGAAAAAATGCACTGCATTATTCAATCAAACCCGTGTGCTATACATCCACAGTGATCAGACGACACGAGAAGTTGTCGAGGCTTTTCACATCGCAGGGGATCAACTGAAGTGCGTCAGCAAACCTTCTGTGTTCCTTTGCCATAGGGAGATGAATTATCTCGGGAGCACCTGACGAATGTTGCGTTTCATGGTTTTTAGTTTTTTTGTGTTGTTTTTTCCCTTTGATTGTTTCTTCATATAAGAAGGTTTCATTGAATAAACCTTTTAGTTGCGAGTCAGCGCTTGTCCTGTTTCCCTTCTTTTCTTGTCCCTTGTAGTTCGCGCTGTTCAAATCATGGTAAATTAACGCTTATCATGATGGCTTGAGGACAGCAAGGCCATGCCACCATGTATGACAGGATTTCGCCGAGGTCTTAGTGCCCAAGATATCGTCTTAGACTTGATCAGTCACATTGAACACCAGTGAGCTTTCGGCCTTTCCACCTTAGCCATTTTTGTTGATGTTGCGAAAGCTTACGACAGCGTGCTTCAGAGCTCAATTCTAAACAGTTTGCAACGCATGGGCATACATGGCCATATGTTAAGATTCATTTAAAAGTTTATAATTGATCGCGCGGTTCGTGTACGGTTAGGGAGTACGTTAAGAACCGAAAGGGTTCTATCACGAGGTGTGCCTCAAGGAAGTGCTCTTTCCCCCACGCTCTTTAACGCCGTAATGGCTGGCCTACCCGATTCATTGAAAAAAAGTTGCAGGCAAGTGCGTATGTCCCTTTTTTCTGACGACATCTGTATTGGGATTAGTGGCTACCAACACAAGCGATTAGCCCTGATAGCTCGACAGGCTATACTTTCGGATCAAGCTTACCTTCAATGTGTGGGGTTGTCTCTGTGAGTGGACAAATCCGGCTTTATTCTGTTTCCAGGTGTAGGAAGACGTCAAGCACGGTTGAAGATAGACCTCGGTCACTCTTGCATCCGTCAATTCAACCACGCGCTTTTCCTGGGCGTCACTATTGACTCCCGTCTACAGTGGCGAAAAGCTGTAGACGCGATTGTTTCATCTATATCTCCTCGTCTCAATGTGATCCGTAGAATTGCACGTGAGCATTGGGGAAACCATCCTTCTTCAATGGTCAAACTTCATGAAGCGCTGGTGGTCAGCCGGATAATGTATCAATTACCTTTAATTTCCCGCTCGGTATCACAACTTGAGCGTCTCGAAGTTGTCCACAGAAAGTGCCTAAGAAGAGCCATTGGGGTTCCCCAGGCGGCTGCGAATAAGGCAGTACTTCATGAGTCCCTATCGAAACCTCTAAGCCTTATCGCTTCTAAGAGACTAATAATGCATCTTGAGCGCTTAGGAGAGACGGTAGCTGTGCGATCTCTTCTCCAGCGGCTCTGCAACAGATATGTGTCGAATGCTTGCCTGGCACTCTATACTCTTAGTTCATTAGGCCTTAATGCCCGAAGGCAAAGGAAACGGTTGAAACCCCCCTGGTATTTTGCGACCCTTGACTGTAAGGTCACAACTCCCCATGTGAGCGCAAAGTGCAGCTCTCCTTTGGCAGCAACGCGTTTACTCGTACTTGAACATTCAGAAACAGAGTATGCCCGCCATTTTCAAATTTTCACGGATGGTTCTGTGGACAAGGTCAAACAAGCTAGCGCAGTGGCTTTTTACATTCCTTCTTTGGCCTGTAAGTGGTCCGTACGCTGTACTGCTGTCGTATCCTCCACAACGGCTAAAAGTGTTGCTATTGAGGCGGCTTTACGGAAGTTAGGGTCTTGTCCGGCTCAACCTGTTGTCATCCTGATTCAAAAATCTTGCCTTTCCAGAGGTTAGAGCGCGGATTCCCTAATGACGCCTTGTCTCTAAGCTCTTTGCGCATGGTGCAGAATCTGCATAGCAGAGGCTTTATTCTACATTTCCAGTGGGTGCCCTCTCATATAGGAGTGAACGGTAATGAGGTGGCAGACAGTCTCGCTCATAAAGCTCTCTCAAGAATTCCATCAAAAAAAGAACCTCAAGATGGAAATATTCTCTGCAGGAAAACGGTGCTCGATCACTTCAGTAACCTTTGGAGTGCGTCCCACAAGCAATGTGTGACCAAGGGACAGAGAAGATCTCAGGCGACCCTTCTACATCAAATTCGCACGGCCTCTGCTCGAACTCCTGCATGGATGCATAAGACCGGCATAGCATCGTCTCCGCTCTGCTCTTTATGTGGTGTGTGCGGGGATATCGAACGTTATATTATGTACTGCCCAGAGTACAACACGGAAAGGCAGGTGATGTTCGCTTCCTTCAAGAAGACAGGAACCCGTCACAGCACAGTGCAGGACATTGTCTACCCGAGTGGAAACCAGACATGCAGAAGGGAGGCTGCACGCCTTCTTTTAACATTTCTGCTGAACACGGATCTTGTTTTTAAATGGTGATCAGCAGGAACGGAGTGTGGCCTACTGTGATTGAATGTGTGCGTAGATGGTGTCTTCCGGAGTGGACTTCTTCATACTGTGAGTGAATGTGTGTATGGAGTGTGGCACTACAATGGCATATGTTCTACTGTGACTGAATATGTGCATAGATGGTGACTTCTGGAGTGGACTGTGATGTGAACTGTGTGGATTGATTGTATGTAGGTGGTGACTGCGGGAGAGAATGTGTGCTATTATAAGAGACTGTGCGCATAGCGGGGTAGATGCGGCATTGTTAATATCGAAGGGATGCTGTGGTGGAGCAATTGCCGGAAGATAAAGCAAGGCTAACCCCACCTGTAGCATTCAACACCTCAACCTCAACCTCTATTCCTGTGGTTTGCAGTCGCCGAGCGAATGATGCGTTTCGATAGCCTGCCAACAGGCTAACTGCGATGACACCATTAATGCTGGTAAGTGGCGTTTAATGTTTATCTGCTTGTATTTTGTAGAGGGGTGGCGGTGAGCAATTACGCTCATGTACACTTTTACTAAAACAACTCAATTTCGCCCTCGCCATTGCATGGATCTCAAAATAGATATATGAAGGCTAATTTTCATTGTCCAAATTGCACAGTGCACCCTTATACCTCCAATATAAGTTTTGTATGCGAAGAAATTAACTTTTTCGGCAAAATCGCCTTTCTGGAAACTCTTGATGGTGGGTTTACGTTGCAAAACACTCGCGACGAACGCAGCTAATGTGCTCATTGAGCTTAAGAGTGTGAGTCCTACTATCCTTTCGGAACCTTGATTACTGCTCTGAGTGGTTGAAGGATAAAATGGAATGCGAACCTTTTTTATGATGAGGCCCAAAGCCACCTGGCATCTTTGTTCCAGACGCAGCTGAGTAACCGGTCACGATGTTCTCTTCTTATTAATGCAGAAAAAGGGCCTGATATTTTCCCCCGAACTCGAGCGTTGGCTCCCAGCTGCTATAACCCTGCTTAGGCTTCACCCTCAAAATATTTTTTCTATTGCTATATCAAGTTACTTCATCCTCACGAGAGCTGACACCTTGCAAAATGGTTCATTTGCAGAAATGTGTAATTCAGCTAATCCGCAAGGCTTGTTTTCCAACTAAAAGGTCTCGTTTCTGCACGACACTCGCATTTTTTTCGGAAACAAAGATAGTGAAGTTCCTTCTTCTGAGTAAACTCACGAATGTGCCTGTTTACTTCAAGGTGGCCTGGAGAGAGCCATCGAAAGAGTACAATTGTACTGTTGCAGTCAACCTACGGAAGCACAGCCGTAGAGGCTGGGCAGCAAATAGAAGAGAATTGGCCTTTGTTCCTGCGCGCTGGAGTAGAGGACTACCTCACAATAAACTTTTTTTTAAATTTTTTACTGAACAACACCGTCGCGATGATGGGTGCTGCACGCAGTGTGCGACCATCCTGAGATTTCATTTGCTCGAAGAATGTGAGTGTGCCATCTGGCTTCGAGATATTTTCCGCATCTGCGTTATCACTTCCTGTTCAGCCCACCAAAGGGGAACTGGGTTAGTCGGTCCCGAAACAGATTAAAAACCTCCAGCCTTTTTTAAAATTGCGAGACTGCTGTCTGTAAACGAATACTTTTGGTCGTAATAGTAGTAGGTGGTTTTTTAAAGTAACAATAAAAAGCAAGCAAAACATTTTTCTAGCGCCGCATCTGCAGTCGATACTGAAGAACTTAAGCTGGGGCCCGCGGAAATAAAGCATACTAGGGAGAATGGAGAAATGAAATGAAGGAGGTGAAGGGACAGGAAGAGAGGATAGGGGAGAGGTAATATACACAAACTATTAACGCAATAAGAAATCTGTACAGGTTGTGAGCGTGATTAGTTGAAGACATCGTTTTTGTCGAGGAAGACTTATATAATGTTGCAAGTTGTTGAAGAAAAAAACGCACTCTCTCAGTGCACATGCGCTTTTCTTGCACGCAGGCGGCGAAAATTCAGTCGTAATTTTGCTAACGCCAAAAGAATAGCTGGACAACAGCTGAACAAGAGTTGGCTTAAGGTCATTTTTGTTTGTAAAAAATGTTCCATGGTCATACTATGACTCTGACTAAATGGTAGCGCCCACTGCGTGCACTAGAGCAACGGGTGAATAAACACGCCCTGCTTGTCATTTTACAAGCTCAAAAATACTGACGTTCGGTTTTTGTGTATTGCTGATTTAAGCTGCAAAATCTGGCCCCTTTGAATCAAAGCTAAACGAACGCTCTAATTAAAAAAAACGGCCATTTACTGAAGTTGGAGTTGCACTCTACTTCCTCTGCATGTGAGATATGTGTACTAGACACCAAAAGTAGGAGCCTTCAAGATTGGTCTAGTTGGTGGGGCATGCCTATTCTTCAATCTGTACTATGAATGATTCTGTGATTTGGTATTCAGAGCTTGTGTTCATTCTTTCACTTATTTCTTGGCCTGTACAGTATACTCACTTAGAAAACATCACACATAAGCCTTCGCGTTTCAGGCATTATTGCCGCAGATTAAATTTCGATCTCATAATTGCAATTTATGCGGTAAATGTGTGTACTGCCCCTCATGTTTCAAGGATTTATTTTTGCCACACAGGTTCGCTTGTAAATGGAGGCCATCATGACGGTCACAGAAGATTGCTGAGGTATGCTGCCACTTTAAAATCAATAAGCAATAAACCCTCTCGTGCGTACTGGTGTGTTATCACTGGAGTCCAGAACTGCACTCTGAAATGCAGCACGGCAAGCCACAAACTTATCGTACTAACACGAACATAACCAGGAAATGTGGCAGAGAAAAACATCTGAGAAGTGGACGTCAGCGAGGTGCATATCATGCCTTTTCAGCAAGCAGCTTTGCCCTGTGCGTGCATTATAATGCTGCGCTTAATTGCGATGTGAGTTATACATTGCAGTAGATGCACCAGTATACCGCGCACCTACAAAGTGAAGTGGTTTTCTTAACCGGCCCAAAACACGGTAATAATTTAAGAAACATGGTTGCCTAGTATCCCAGCGAACGTTCCTGTGGCTTACATTCGAGAAGTTGTAACAATACATTGTAGTATCGGATACACTCCTCTGGGCGGTAACGTTACCTGTCCAAAAGAGACGTAAGGATGCATCTAAAAGAGCAAAACATACACACTTGCAAAGCAACGTTATGGCCACTGACACGGTGCAAGTTGCACCTTAGAAGCGTTGTAAAAACCAATTAGTTAACTAAATCCCCTGCAGGAGTAAGCTTATGCTTACCTTACCCTTCCTTACCTGCCGTAAGTGTAGGCCTAAAAGAGGAAACCATATGCTCTTGCAAAGCAATGTTATGCCCACTGATAATGAGTAAAAATGCTCTTTAGGAGAGTTGTAGTAAGCTCATACGACAGGATTAACTGTAGCTCTTGCGAGTATAAGTTTACGCATTCGGGTTGAGCATAAGGGTCTTCCGAGAGGGGCTTACATGCACCAGAAAGTGAAGCATATATTTGCGCGTTACACTTTCTGAGGAGGGGTAACTTTAGCCATCAAAGGGTTATATTACACTTGGCCTGACAGAATAACATTACCCCATAAGAGCCTAAACATTACACCGTGCGCACTTAGTCCCCCGACGAAGATGTAATGTTACACCAAAAGGAGGTCGCCACAACATCATTGAATTCACGCCTTTAAAGGACTAAGACCACGCCTTTTTCTCATAGTGTGGATCCGACCGAACATGCGGACAGAGACGCCCTTTCCGCAGCAGTCGTCGACCACCAAGCTTCTCCCCTAGCATCGGCGACAATCGATAAAACAAAGACCGAAGAAGGTTGCATATATGCTTACGCTGTTACCTCCACCACCGCCAAATACATCGTCAGCGACTCTAAAACCGCAACACAAAAATCTTCCGAATGAAGGGCACTCTCCGCAGTAGTCAAAATGCCAGGACAAAATCTCCGATACCCGAAAGATCACATTGATTTTGGTCATCGCCCATTCAGACCATCCTGGAAACGAGTCGGCGCACAAATTCGCCCGAGGATTCTTAGTTAACTGGGATGTGCGCCACACCGAGCTCAGGTCGGCGAAAGAGTAAGTGAAATCCTGCATAAAAATTACGAACCAATTCAAGAAATACGGGCAAATACTTCTAGAAACATACATAGCACAAAACGTCCGTTGATGGCAGCTCCAAACGGACACATTTCAATTCGTACATGTACTCGAAATTGTTCGCAGAACAGTTCAGCTCCGTCTATTCTCTCTGACGGTACCAAAAGGCACACACTAGACATCCTCTAATCATGCCATCAGTACAAGCTATCGAATACTCTACAGCTCTCTACCCAATTGCAGTGGGAGGCTGCGCTCCACAGCTCAGATCGAAGGTTGAACTCCAAGTCAGGCACCGGGCCTATGAGGTTGCCCAACAACACTGTGGGTCCGCTACCTGGCGTCCCGCCTAGAAGGGAAGCTCACCGCTTAGAGGGGAACACCACCCCAAACCGCTATTAAAACCACTTCTTTAATAGAGGTTAACTGCTCCTCCCGTTGGAATAATGTAGTCACGAAACTATCTTCAAACAGTCTGTGCACGCACCGAACGAAAGAACATCCAGTAACACAGGGAGCCCTAACCGAGATGGAGCACCTCCAGATAAGTCTTTCGCTGAAGTGATAGCCGCCAACAAGAAGAAAGAAATGTTCTATCGATTTAAATTCCCAGCATCAGTTACAGAAAATTGTCGTGGTGAATCTGCATCTGCATAAATAGAAATTTAGGCGCGGGATTCTGCACTGCAAATGTTGCATTGTCACATAGCAGAACCTTGATATACTTGAGCGGACATTCCAAGGGTTCGATAAGTGCTCAAAATACGCAGTATTTTAGCGTGAGATCATGGGGGATGGCTAAAATAAAATGCAAGCGCTAGAAACTCCAAATCTCCCACAGAATAAAGTAACAGACGTGATATATTATAAGCGTACTGGGAGCGGACCGATATTGCCGCGAATATTTGCAGTGTTTGTTCGTTTTTCAAATCTGCCGCCACACCACTTTATCGCTTTGTTTGCGATGCAAGACGCGACTAGATTTATCTCGATTGATCGCAGCCAGGCAGAGCTGATTTTACGTTGTTCCGGAATGTTCTAGTAACTTTGCGCTCTTTATCTCGAAAGTTCGCTATCAGCTTTAAATTGAGCACGGCCAACAGCGGCGGGCATTCTGTTCGACGACCGCCTAGCACTCTTGTCGCTTCGCTGCCGCCCAGTGATTCAGTCCATTTTGGGAGCAAGTCAGCCCAATAAACAGTTTTCTTTTAGAAGACCTTTTCACTGCCTTCACCGTTGCTTAGACTGCTGTCACCACTATTTGACAATATGAGCCAAAGACTCCAGAATGACAACGCACACAGAAAAAACGACTACTCAAGCAGTGCGCTCAAAAAAAACCTATGGGAGCGAGTGAAAAGAGCTTTTCCTGAAGTTGCGCGATAGTTAAAATCTAAGAGGTGAAGTTATGGTGTCCCGCTTTATAGGGTGCAAAAAGGCAGAAAATAAATACACTAAATCATACGTTATCTGAATTGCTTTTTGTTGCACATTCAAATATTTATATACGAAACCATCTTAAGTACATAAATTATGTGAAGCTATACAGGATGTTTCAACGAAGACTTTACAGCACTTTAAGAATTAAATAGGGTGTTGCTTTTTAAGAACGCTTTTTCCGGCTTAGCAATGTCAGCGCTGTATTAAATCAGAATACAGATAAGACGTGCTTACTAGCCGGCTTGTTAATTATTCTTCAATAGTTCCTTTTTTGGTTATGGCCGCTAATGACCTTAATTATTCAATGGCGTCTACCCCGCTGTCATTAATGCCCATATCAGTTTTAGAGTTTCGAAAACCTGGTTACCTTCGGCGCTGTGGCCCCAAAATTTTTTGCTGACGAGTTACGTGCACTGGAGAGATTGCTTTGTCTGCAAGCTTCTCGAAAGCGCATGTAACATAGAGGGATATAGCCAGAATTTGTTCGTTCATAGCGCCGAGTGTAACGGCGTGTTCTAATTTCTAAACACTGATAATTAAGGGGGATAACAGTAATAGTTAAACAATTTACTATTCAATTTTAAGTATTCAGCCTTCTAGTTAGAACAACTTGGCTGTATTTTGGTGTAATACATCATTGGGAATGCTAAGCCGAAAAAGCGCTCTTCCAACCAGAAATCCCACTTTTAAAAATTGTGTAAAGTCTTAGGGGAATCACCCTGTATATAAGTAATCTGCAGATGACGGAAGAACTGAAGGGATCCTGCACTGAGCTCGATATAGACAACTATCAACCAGCACTTGGTTGAAACATTCCGGATAACTGTGGGCGTATATTTTGTTTTTATACTTTTTGCTTTTAACTTGGACTCCGGAAACATGACTAGGCATGGCGGCTACAGCGTAGAAGTAAACAAATATTACTGGTACCCACGGAACTTCAAGACCTCTAGGACGCTAAAAGAATGCGGACAGGAGCTAGTTGGTACGACATTATGGAAACAATGAATAACTGCGCAAAATATACGGGACAAGAGACTGCAGTTGTCTCGTGTGATTCTTCTCTCTTGTCCCGTCCTTTTAGCCCAGTTATTCATTGTCTCTAGTACGCGCTCCACTGCGGAAAATATACAGCTGCTGTGAACAGCGTAGCCTGTCCACCTTAGCGAAAACTTCCACTGGTCTGTTCTTTTAATCGCAAAAGTACCATAAGAGACTGCTGGAAATAGTGACCGCAGTCACTCGTTTCGTCACTTATCAACAGAACTGTTTTCTGTTTGTTACCAATTCTGCAATGTTCACAATGCTCCGCAGAGCTTGGCCATTTTGTCTACGTTTCTTTCCTCTTCCAGGGATGCACACCTGTGGTATGCTTAATCAAGGACTGCAGCAATTGGCTCACTTGTAAGCTTTCCAAGATCCAGTACTGTTCGGATTGCTTAAAGACATTTCGTGCTGGCTTAACTTGTGTGCTCTTCCAAGCTCTGCAATCTGCTCTGCGTACGAATGCTCAGTCAGAATGTCCCTGGAATGTGGCACTCTATAGCGACAGTGCTCTACAGGAAATGCAAAACGCTCTATTTTTTTGCTGTTGTACTCAAGCCCGAGCACCTCGTACCGCCCTAAACAATACTCTCTCGAGCTATTTCCTGGCCGACAATGAGAGTTGCCAATGAGGCGAGGAATTATGCCCCCACATATTTCTGCATGGCTTTCAGATTCATTCAGAAGCAATGGTCGTTACGGGTCGTCATCGGAAGCACCCTAGAGTACATACACTTGTCGGAGCGCTCCATCATGAAGCGTTTCATCTGCGCAGCATTCATCGTTCCGATGACACGGCGCCACTCCTACTGAGTTGTCCCTTGCCTGCTTAGAGCGGGACACCCGACGGCCTGCAGCATGAAAATAGCTTCAGCGCTTATCATTCTAGTCATCCCAGATTTTGTTCAGACTGCATAGAGTGCACAGTGGATGGGACGCTGAACATTTGCAAAATTATCCTCCGCGTAATCCTATTTCAGCGTGTGTCCTATGGATTCCTGTCTTTATCTAGTCTGTTAAACCGAATATTTCTGTACACACCGCATGCACTACACGCCTTTCGCTGGTCTGCGTTTGTGTTTCCACCAAAGATATGTATTTATACTCGCCGGAAGATTTCAGTGAGCATTCTAGCCGACATTGAAGGTTGAAGATCACGCGTGCTGGGACAAAATAAGCGGTAACTTTTGCCAAAGAAGAAAGTCTGGGAAACAAGTAATTAAAATGGAAAGAATCAAAAGCCATTGGACCTGTGTTTAGTTGAATGCGCGGAGTGAGAGTGAGATTTCATCCGGCTGTAGCGTACACCTGACAAATACAGTCATGTGTGGCAGAAAAAATGCGAAAGCTACTGAGGGAGGTAAGAAGATCCGGACAACACAACTGCGTCTGTCAGCGTCATAAACTATGTTTACTTTCTCACAAGGTCCTGCAGTGAAGGCTAATCGTACGAGCACAACATTAGAAAGAGTGAATCGTGCTCGCCAGAGCAAGAATTTTTATCTCAGGATTAACTGAAATAAAGCAACAGGGCGTTTTAAAAAACAACTAAATATTGCCACACTGCTGACATTCTGCCGGCGTCACCTGGTGGCCGAACCTGTCACCCAGCGCGAGGCCGAACGTCTTCTTTGCTCGAATGAGCATGGCTGTTCGGTAAGCCTCGCTCCAGTAAACGGCTGTGCTTCCCGCATCCTGCTACGCTTGTCGGTGACATCTGGTAGAACTGTGCCGGGTACCATCCCATGTACGCTGACCCCGACGAAATCCTTGACGCTTCTGCCAGACGCGCGGGCGCCACACCAGTCAACAAAGCGAGCTGTCGCCTTCGAGGCCTGCAACCCGTGTTTGAGCCACTAAGAAGGCCTGTGCAAGCTATGACTTCCACCACTGGCAGCCAGACAGGTCAGTACTACGGCAGTGCCCCGCCGTTCGTTCTTCTCGCTCCTCGGTCGCCACCATGCTTCCACGGCGGCCGGTTCCAGGATGTTGAAGATTGATTGGCTAGTTTTGACCGTGTTGCTGCATTCAACCAAGGGGACGACGAGCGGATGCTGATTTATGTGTATTTCGCACGGCAAGACTCGCCGAAAACGTGGTTCGAGAACCACGAGCCGTACTTTTCCAACTGGGCAGCTTTTCACCGTGACTTGCTCGCCACATCAGCCCGAGCAAGCGAAAGAAAAATGCTGAAATTGCCCTTCGCTCCAGATCACAGCAGTCCAACGAGACCGTGACCATGTTCATTGAGGACATGGCCCGCCTCTTCAATCGGGCCGGCCCGGCCATGCCCGAAGCTAGAAAGGTGCGGCACCTTATGCGTGGGGTAAAGGAGAAGCTGTTTGCTGGCCTCATGTGCGACTCTCTGAGAACCGTCGCCGCCTTCACCAAGAGAGCTACGAACATGCAACGTTCCTGCCGTAACGGAGTGTCTAATACGGTCGTCAGGTAAATGTCGCGGCCGCTCAATACTGCATTTCCTTGCCAGACCCCGGGGAAGAGGCGTTTCGAGAGCGTGTGTGGAGCATTGTCTGCGAACAACTGCGGCACCTCTACTTGGATGCTCCGTCGACAAGTATACCTTCTACAGGCGATGTCCTCCGTGACGAAATCCGGCGAGCGGTGCAGCCACCACCAGCACCACTATCGGAGCCGCACGTCATGTCATACAACCATCCTGACCCCGCGCCGCCAGTGGTACGCCCCGTTGCCGGACCACGACCACCCCATTTTTACCTGCGTCCCGTCGAGCAGCAGCACGACCTGTGCCCTCCATTCAGCAAAGCGCACGTATGGCGAACGTCCAACAATCGCCCGCTCTGGTACCACTATGGGAGCCCGGCCATATTCTGCCGAATTGCCCGTACCGGCGATAGGGTTCGAGAGGATTTCCACTAGACGCACCTCGACCGCGCTATGGTGAAAGACCGCAGGACATAGAGGAGTACCTGGCCACTCAGGTGCTGGCCACTCAGGTGCTGCCCCAGACCTCGCAGCGGCGCCAACCGCGATCGCCGTCCCCGAGGCGTTTTGCTTCGCCCAGTCGGCCCTCATCCTCTGGTCAGTTCAGAGGCACGTCCCCTCACCGGGAAAACTGAAGACGGCATCCTCCGGAGGTAGGGCCGCTGCCACTGCACAGAGTCAACAGCCTCCACCCGACGATTTGACGCGATGGCCCGAGCGACGACTACCCGATCCAACTACCTCACCGACGTGCTGTGAACGATTAGTTTCTGCTGAAATTTTAGCAACCACCGACAGTCATAAAGTGACCGCACTCGTCGATACCAGCGCTGATTTTTCTGTGATGAGCAAGCAGCTCGTCACGACTCTCCTTAAGGTTCTGACGCCTTGTGTGGACCCGTGATCCGCACCGCCGGTGGCCATGTAGTGACGCCGATCGCCGTCTGCACCTGTCGCATCCAGATCCGCGTTTTTACTTTCACTGGTTCCTTTGCCGTATTACGTGATTGATCTAAAGATCTCATTCTGGGCATGATTTCCTTCAGGTGTTTGGTGCGGTCTTCGACCTTCAGGAGCTCATGGTATCTTTTAACGCCCAGAGAGCCATTGACACGAACGCCAAGCCGAGCAGGGAAATGTTACGCGTATGTGACGACCACATAACAATCACTCGGCGAGCCAGCAAGTTCATCACAGTCGAGAATAATGACAGCACCGGCACTTTTGTCATCGCTGAAGCGAACGTGTCGCTGCTCCTCGCTCGGCAAGTTTGTGTAGCTCGTGGTCTAGTAGAACTTGCCAATGGTCGCACCGACAGCTTATTCACCAACTTTAACTGTGAACCGCAGCATTTAACGAAGACAGAGGTCGCCGCTTATTTTGACGAGCTTGGAGAGTGTACCAGGCAGTGCTCTTTGCCCCCTCGTCAGACCTCGACGATGCAACGGCTACAGCCATTCCGACCGACGTAACCCGCACCTCTTGGTCAGTCAGAAACGCTGCGTGGTAAACCTCGTCTATTCTTTCCGCGCCTGTTTTGCATTAACTTCCAAGGTTCGACAGACGCCGCTTACAAAGCAGCGAATTAACCTTGCTGACGACCAAAAACCACTACGCCACCGCCATTATCGGGTGCCTTCAAAAGAACGTGACGCCATCCGGCGCCAATTAGCAGAAATGCTCCA
Organism: Amblyomma americanum; assembly: GCA_030143305.2. Lineage (NCBI taxonomy): Eukaryota > Metazoa > Arthropoda > Arachnida > Ixodida > Ixodidae > Amblyomma > Amblyomma americanum. Next base: position 30,826 of record JARKHS020016720.1, read on the forward strand.
GGACGACGTCACACAACCATCCACAAGCCCCTGCGCATCGCCTGTTGTCCACTTCACTAATAATGATGGCACCCTCATATTCTGCGGGGATTACAGACGCCTCAATAACGTCACGAAAAAGAAAGTGTACTCTCTGCCACGCATTGATGACTCCCTATACCACCTCTGCCATGCCACCTACTTTTCGTCCCTTGACCTCCGCAGTGAGTATTGGAAAATAGAGGTCGACAAACGCGACCGAGAGAAGACCGCCGTTTTTGCTCCTGATGGTTTGTACGAGTTTAAGGTGCTGCCTTTTGAATTGTGCTCGCCTCCTGCCTCATTCCAACGAATTATGGACACCGTGCTGTCTGAACTGAAGTGGTAGTCGTGCCTCGTATATCTAGACGATGTCCTGATCTTCTCTGACACGTTCGATGAGCACCTGAAACGTTTGCTTGCTGTTGTCGAGGCCATATATTCCGCTGGTCTCTCTCTTAGCCGGAAAAATGTCACTTTGGGTTTCAAGAGTTGGTTTCTTGGTCACATTGCCAGCGCTTCAGGTGTTAGTCCTGACCTCGAAATACCGGCCGCCGTAGCTGCTTTCCCCAAGCCAACAGACAAATGGAGCCTGCGTCGTTTCTTGTGCCTCTGCGCGTACTATCGCCGGTTTTTTCACAGTTTCTTCAAGCTAGCAGAGTCTCTGACCCGCCTGATGAAAGATGCTGAACCCTTCTGAGGCCAGGACTAGGAAAGAGCCTTCATGGTACTAAACTTCGTCTCCAATGTGCGCCTGTGCTTGGCCACTTCGAAGAAGAGGCCGACACGGAACTGCACACTGATGCCAGTGATGTTGGTCTCGGTGCAGTCCTTGTTTACCGGCAAGATGGTCAAGAACGCATTATTGCTTACGCCAGTCACACTTTATCCCGTTCCGAAGTCAATTATTCCACCACGGAAAAGGAATGTCTGGCTGTGCTGTGGGCAGTTACAAAATTTCGACCGTACTGGTATGGCCGCCCGTTTCGGGTCGTGAGCGGTCATCATTCACTGTGTTGGCTGCCGAACCTGAAAGATCCCTCAGGGCGGCTTGCTCTATGGAGCCTTCGTTTACAAGAATTTGATGTCCTCATCGTGCAAAGTCTGGCAAGAAACAGTGATGCTCACTGTCTCTCCCGCGCTCCTATTCCCTGCTCCACGGACGAATCCGACGACACTTCCGTTTTCTCGGTGCTCTCTCCACATCAACCTTTGCCCGCCAACAGAGGGACGACTCCGATCTGCTGCCCCTCATCGACTACCTCGAAGGAACCGCTCCATCTCCGCCTCGACTCTTCAAGCCCGGAATGTAATCGTTCTGCATGCGCGATGGTGTCCTCGACAAAAAGAACTACTTCCCAACGAACATGTCTATCTTCTTGCAGTGCCACTAAAGCTTCGTGAAGAAGTTCAGCGTGCGTGCCACAACGACCTTCCTTCGGGCTACCTCGCACTTTCACGCACGTGGGCGCGAATACGCCACAGGTACTACTGTCCTAGGCTTGCTGTGTTGTCCACCGATACGTGCGAACCTGTCGTGAGTGTCAGCGGCGCAAGATGCCGCCGACTAAACCAGCCGGACTCTTGGAGCCTATCCCTCCCCGCGCCTCCTATTTCAACAGGTCGGCATGGACGTACTTGCCCATTTCCGGCGTGTTCCATGGGTAACCGGTATATTGCTGTTGCCACTGACTATCTTAGCCGCTACTGTGAGACCAAGGCCCTTCCCCGTGGTACCGCCGCTGAAGTTGGATATTTATCATTCACAACATTTGGCTTCGTCACGGATCCCCAACCGTCGTATTAGCTGACAGGGGAACTGCCTTTACGTCGGCACTTACGAACAAGGTACTTCGACTCAGTGGCACCCGCCATCGCAAGACTACAGCTTACCATCCGCCAACAAACGGACTGACTGAGCGGCTTAACAAGACAATTGCCGATATGATTTCAATGTATGTCGACGACGAGCATGAGAAATTGGACCGGATACTGCCTTACATCACGTTCGCGTAAAACACTGAGCGTACAACAACGTGCTTCACTCCGTTCCATTTGTTTTACGGTCGCAAATCCTTGACCATTCTGGACGCCATGCTTCTTACGGATCCTATACTCCCTCTTCTGTCGTGGACGCTCACCAATTTGTTCATGACGCCCAAGCCGCTCATCAAGTTGCTCGACAGCCAATCAGGTCCCAAAAACAACGCGACGCAAGCGCTACAACCTCCGCCGCCGGGAGGTTGACTACACACCCGGTGACCAAGTCTGGGTATGGTGTCCGATCCGTTTGCAAGGTCGCTCTGAGAATCTTCTTCGCGTTACTTTGGTCCATAACAGGTGTTTCGTCACCTCAGTGCGATGACCTACAAGGTGCTTCTCAAGGAACTGTCCGGTCGTCGCGACAACCAACGTCCGAAGTAGTCCACGTGGCCCGAATGAAGCCGTATTACTCTCGTTAACCCCTTTCCACAAACACACTCGCGCCATTAACTTTCCGCGTTATGTATATTTCTCCCCCTTGCGTGCGGCATCAACTCGATGCCTCTTGAAAGGAAGGGAGGGGGGCAATGCGACACTGCTGACATTCTGCCGGGGCCACCTGGTAGCCGAACCTGTCTCCTAGCGCTTGGAACGTCTTCTTTGGCTCGAATGAGCGCGGCTATTCGGCAAGCCTCGCCCCAGTAAACGGCTGTGCTTCCCACGTCCTGCTACGCTTGTTGGTGACAATATACTGTCAGTAACTCTGGGAATGCAGCCGAAGGAAACGACTTTTGAGGTTGTTTCACCACCAGGCGCATGTGGTCGCTCTTCTCAGATACAGTGCACACGTTCTCGCGGAAGTCAGACTATCAAGGCTGCGCGGACTTAAAAGCGCACAGGCTCGTGTTTTAACGACTTCCGCAAGTTAGCTTCCGCTGTGTTCTCGTCGCCATCGAACCAATGTTTTTGCTCGTGGCCACGATGATGAGAAAACAAGAGAAGGCGAGCAACAGCAGTGTCCATAATAAAGCTCTACCTAAATAAGATGCAACTAAAAGACAAAATTGCATCCAAACTTCATCAAAAGGCAAAACTAAAGTCATACAAGGGCCGCAAAAATGGCAAAGCACATTGTGTGACCTCATGTCAATTTTTTTTTTGGTCGTTTGGCACCACCGGTGACGCCGGTAGCAAATATTTCTTGCGGAAGATTTACACAGCGTGCCATTATTACGTCAAAATCCTTCGTCTCCTGATTCGTCTCTGTATAAAATTAAACTGTTTTCGTCATGGCCAAGGTCAACCCCTCGGTATACTATCAGATTTTGTTTTCCACTGTCCTCACTGATCATGGCCGTGTGATACCAGTTCCGGGTGGTTCATACCGTCAGGCACATGTAGCACACTGGAAAACAGTGAAATCAAGTGACTACACCACGAAAAGCAAAACATAACCTCACACTATCCCATAAAAGCTCACAGTGGTCTATGTGGGGCGAAGAGCTGGGCAACCGCCTAGAAGCTCTGCTCATGCGCAGCATGATATAATTCAGGGCGCCGCATATTCCACTTCCGCGAAGATGGACATGGTGGTGTCAATATTCTGCCGCGCCCGAAGCCGATCCATCGACTGGAGAAATGCACCATGAAGTCACCGTTTGAGGCCGAAATTTTGGCGCATATTTTGTTCGCCGTGTGAGACAGCTGATCATGCCCGGTCATTCGAAAGTGCCGCCACGTTCTGCAGCGAATTCTTGCACTCTGTGAAGCGGTGTTGTGTGTGTGCCTCCGTGTTCCTGTACTGCGTCTTTTTCACTGATTCCACCATCTGGTAGATTAGAAAGCGCTAGGAACACTGCCGCCTGCAAAAAAGGTGCAGCAAGCTAGCCAATGAGACGGATCTTCGAACCTGGAGCGGATATAATCCGAAGCGAAAAGCTTCATCTTGAAATCACCCCTTCATATTTATCACCTGGCTGCCTTTCCCCACCTCACCCTTCCGTAAGGTGATGACATGTGAATGCTTGATGAAGTATCATTTTCCGCCCGCAAATAAAGTTGTCGTTGTTGCTGATGTTTAGTTACCGCCACTAGGCGCATAAAATTGCCGCCTTCTACGTCATCCTGTCTCCCCCATGAGCCACCAAGAGCACGAGGCAGACGGCAAAGAAAAATGGCTCGAGAACTTCGTTGCATTCCAGATTGCTCCTCCAACCGTCGCCTGCTTCACAGACACGACCATGACGAGCCACTCTTTCTAAAATGTATATCGCCAGTCTTTCATTTTACAGGGCGTGTCGACCTGGGTCCGGCTCATCCGCTTGGAACAACGGCACTGGCATCTCTCTGTGCCTTAAGCGTTGACCTGCCTCAGTTCTTCATCTGGTGGCCACCTGCGGCTAAACAAACGTACACGCATACACCCGGGTGCTGTCGACATCCTGCCGCCCACCGGTCTTCCAGCTTTGCCAAGGGTTTCGTTGTCTCCGTCCGACAGTTTAGAAGCTGGCTGAAAATCTCCACTGCGCTCCAGGTACCGGACGGCCTTGGCGAGTTGCCACGCTGAGGAGCTCCCAGCGTCCTTGATCTGCCAGCAATGGTCCCAGCGACCTACAAGGCTATTTATTGTATTATTTTCCCGCTCGAGTGCGTTTAAAGAGATACCCTTCTTGGGAAATACGGATACTGTTCCTAACTATGGGATCACCTCATGAGAGTGGAGCGTTGTAATGCACCATCGCGTTTGCAAACGTTGTTTCCAAGGTATCTACCTTGCACCTGAGATCATTTATGCACATATCTTAGTTCAAACGGTTGAGTTTGGAGTTGACTAACCTACAAAATGAACTGCGGCTTCATGTTGAAAACAAGTTCACTGCACGGTAACACTTATGGCAGAGAATTTGAGAGACAGTGAGGACAGCGCTAAATGCTGATGTACCTCCATCGAAATTCGCGACCACTGCGTCCGTGATCGAACCCGCGTGTTTCGGGTCAGCAGCCGATCGCCATAACCACTTAGCCACCGCGGCGGCTTCATATATTTATTTATTTATAATTCAGTCCCGGTGTTGTGATTATAGCAGGGTGGGGTTACAAACTAAGCAGTTTAACAAAACAGGCAAACGTAAACAAAAATAACAGTGCAAGTTGAAGCACTTGTGCACCATTAGGAATACAACCATTAAACACATCCAACAATCCAACAGAACAGTTAAATAACAAATGCAATAGAAACTAGGTGATATGTTGCGAGAACGTCAGCGATGGTTGCAGCACTTCACTGTTAGTGAGTTTATTCCAATCAGAAATAGTTCGGGGAAAGAATGAGTATTGAAAGCAGCTATTACAAACGCGAAAAGGCTAACGTTAGCTGCCGTTCTTGTCGCGGCGCATATCCGGACGAAAAAAGCAATCAGATCAGTGAGTTCCGTTCTGTAGTGTCTTTTAATTATTTGACACATAAATTTAAGTCGTGCACAACGATTTTGCTCGATTATTGTCGGATGGTCAGCTTCGATTAAAAGCTGTATTACTGATGTACGTCTGAAATTTTGATAAGCACTATCCCATTTATAAAGAAGTGTGCAGAAATTCAGAAATCGCTTTGCTGTATTTGCTGTTCCGGTGCATCAAGACTATAGAAAAAAAGACACAAATACCGAAAAATATAGGTATTAATGCTGAAAAAAGTGGCCCCGCGTTTCTTTACCATGTTTCGCAAGTGCGGAATTCAGGATCGCGGCCTTTGATGCCGCCTAAATACGAACCAAAGCTCTGACTGAGCTCGGAGTTCCCGAGGTACATTTGTATAGTGTAAACCGCTGTGATGGCCGCCGCGGATGTCGATGGCTTAGGGGCACAACCAGCATCGTCGCAATCTACGTCGGAGGCGCTGTCCGCCGTGGTCGCTTCCATGGCACACTCAGCAATTTCGTCTGTCGTCCAGTCGTCTGTGGCAACAATGTCGTCGGTGAAAATAAAATCTATGTGGCCCACACCCGGATGCATATGGTCCAACCCGCTAGCGGACTCCCAGAGCTGATCCAGGAAAAATGTCATGGCGGCACCATCAGCTGTTGTTGCGATGTCAACCGTGGCAGCGTTGTCCCCAGCAGGCAACGCAACCGGGCTGCAGCTTCGGGAGAAGTCGGCTTTCTCGAAGCAGTGCGCGATGGTCTGATGCTTCACGTCCCTCCAGGCTCCGCTTGCAAAACAGATCGCTTTCACAACAGAGATCTTCATGTCAGCCACGCTGTCGACAGTGCGAACATCGTTAAGGAGGCGCTCGATCATTCGGCGCTGGTTATTGCAGATAGCAATAACCCCTTGGTCTATGGTCTGCAGCATGGCAGTAATAGTTGGTGGCTGGAACAAAACTTCGACAGTGCTCAAGTGTGCGTTGACGTGATGCGCAGTGCAGTTATCAAGGAACATCAGCACCTTGCGCTTCCTTCGGACTACCTCTTTGTCGAAGTCAGTGAGCCAGTTGTCAAAAATATCTCGCGTCACCCATGCACTCTTGTTGCTCACGCACGTCACTGGCATACAGAGCACCTTGGTGAACCCGCATTGTTTCTTGAATTTGCCAGTGACAAAAAACCTTGCTTGTCCGAACCATCCATTTTCGCGCAGATCAGCACAATGCTCCGAATTTTGCTGGCTTTTCCTCCCACGCATTTGTCTGTTTTGGCCCGCGAGAGTCTTCAATGACAACAGCTGGAAGAACAGACCCGTTTCATCTGAGTTGCAGATGTCTTTGTCGGAATACGCAAGAATTCGATCGCGATTCTTGGCCATCCAATGCTGTAGTGATCCATCGCCAACGGACGCGGCCTCCTCAATTAAGTTTTTACATGTAATGTTGAACCTCTCTTTGAACTGCTGGAGCCCAAATTACCTGTCTGGAAGCCTTCGTGCCCGAGAGAGAGAGAAGCCAAAGTCCTTGACCTTCACCAGCATGACGACTCCAATGAGTAGGATGTCCTTTGATCGCGCATCCAAGAGCCACTTGTAAAGTGTGGCATCTAAGTCACTGTATGTGGCGCACCGGAGCCTCTTTCGGTCCGCGCTGCAAACGCCGACAATCTTGCTTTCGTTCTTGATTATCCTGGTAAGTGTGTACTGTGCGATTTTATACTTCCGTGCGATAAGCACTCTTTTAGAAGTTTCGATGCACTTTGTCCTGAATGGCGCGCTTCGGCCCCACCTTTCTTTTCACAATTCAGGTGCTGGAGCCCGTAAGACTGGACATAGCCGAGAAATCGAGCACCCATATAGGGGATCCCCTTCCTCAGAACCGACTGCTCTGGGGAAGGGGATAATAAAGAATATCCCTTGTCTAAAAATTGTCCAGGCGAAGTCGGGCGTCCTGAGATTAAGGTAAGAAGTGGAACAAAGGAAGGAACGATGGCGTAAGAATGAGTGACCAAGTCACGCACGAGCCCGCGTTATAGCGCTTGGTGTGTCGAGAATCGACATGGCAGAAAATCAATAACCATCAATGGCTGCCAAGTCGACCGCTCGCCATGAAGTCATGAAAAAGAACATATTCTCTCTTCATTTTTACTCTTTTTTCTACGCCGCGCTGCCTGCTAAACGCTGTTCAAGGACGGCACCACGGGACGACGCAGCATGAGGGCGGCAAGCAAAGTGATGCAGTGAAGCAAACTATCACATCACCAGAGAGCAGGTGACGCAGTGAAGGTTGAGTGATGTTAAGTCAAGTTTTGCTCTTATTTTCGCAGAAACATTTGCCTTGAAGGCGTGAACATATTCTGATTGATAGATTATTTTTCAGTTGGTATGAAATCTCTTTGCTAAATCAGCCGACGCGCTTTTATCTACTTCAATAAATCCGGACCCAAATTGTACCTTAAATGCAAAATTGGGAATGGGAAACTGAAATTCCTTCGTTATAACTGCTATTTCGCTATAAGTAGTTTCTCTATAACTGGGCTAGAGTATACGTATCGTGCCGCCATCTTTAAAACCTTGAACCTATTCTGGTAAAATAAGCCCGCTTCACTTTTACGATGTAATCATCGTGCTCTTGAAAACATTCTGATCTTTGTCGTTCATGGCTTTCAGGAAAATGTGTGATATCGTCTGAAAGGCTTTTATATAAGCCACTATTCATGGCAAGGAAAATAATGCTTTGAGAACAATTGGCGAATTTACCTGTTATTCATGCCATCACAAATACTAGAAAAATTTTTATTTCAATTCGTGACAAAATTTGGTAACATTCTGTGTTCTTTCGAATCGTCAATATGGCTTTAGTATTACAGGGAGCGACATCGCAATAATTCTACACGAATTTCCAGATCAGCTGTATTCTTTATTTGGGAAATTGTTTAACTGTGCTTCCCTGGTTGCACACAAGCCCACAAACACTGTTGCGCTTTGCCTACCTGTTCCCAAAGACCGGCCACCGATAGAAAGAGCCCAAGGCATTGTCTACAAAATCCCATGCGCCGACTGCGACGCAAGCTACATCGGCGAAACCAAAAATTTCGAAGAAAGAATTCGGCAACATAAAAACGACGTCCGCAAATTATCAAGAGAGCGCAATCCAGTAGCCGAACATTTCGAGGGCTCCGACCATAGAATCAACTTCGAAGAAACCCGCATCCGCGGAACCGAAACAAATTACCACAAAAGGCTCCTTCTGGAATCCTGGCCTATCCAAACCACCCCGAAGAATATCAACCGCACAAAAGGAAACCTGCCCCCCGTATATGCCCAAGGACTTCACTCTTCAAATCAACGAAAAAAAGTCGCCTTTCACCACCTCTCTGCAGTGCGCCAGCGTGACTAACAGCCTAAACCCCCTCCCTCTCCCCCACGCCTTTCGCATCACAGCTGTCGTTCCTTTGGCCCTCCCTCCTCCCCTCCATACTTAAAAGACGCTAGCTACTGCCCTCCGTCACCCCTGATGAAGGAGCCGAGTCAACTTCGAAACGTTGGGTAAAATTAAAATTTTTGGTTGGAGAGGTGCAGTTCATTATGTCTTCAAACCCAACCAGACAGGCAAATCTGTGAAAATGGTTAGTTTTGTAAAGAATTTTTTGCATGATCGTTCTTTATTAGAATAAATAACCAAACCGAACCTGGCGATAAGCTGCCAATATATGCCGAGGCTCGTAAACCGCTGCATTCTATTTCAACTTCCGTATTCTTTCTAGAATTTTATTAAATAATGTTTTCAGCTCGATAACTTCAGGTACTTGTTTTTCAGTGCATTGACAGCACTGTTTTGCTCACATATAAAGCACAGTTTGAGACAGCAGTGCATTAGTCGCAGAAAAATTTAATTTATTTGACTGAATGTTTTTCTGACAATGTGATTTCAGTTAACGAACAAGAAAATAGTCTGTTTCAGGGTTATTTTAAAGGCTCTTTGATACAGTAGTATTTTTACTTAACCATGGTTTTCCCTCCTGCAGCTGTATACTAATAGAACATGTGAACTGAATCAAGTATCCTCACATATTCCTTGATACTATAATAGTCGTTTATTAAGACGTGACCACTTTATTTATGTTTGAGTCGCTTCACGGAAGATTTTGTGGTTGCTTCTTAATGTGCAATATTTGTCAAGTATTCATGGGAAGAAAACAATGTCAAATCTCAAATCTAGCACTCTTAGATAAGGTATTACAATATTTGTTTCATGTCCTTCATGTTGATATTGCCATGTTGACAAAATAGCTTGCTTGAAGAATGTTTGAAATTTGTTTTAATAGCTATGTTATGTCATCAAGTGCTCGCATTATCCCGTTTCTAGGTCTTACATCTTTCTATTGACTTTTTTGCCAACAGTTACTCATCAGTGCTTTTAGAAATCAAACTTTTTACCAAAATCTACTTTTCATCGAAAGTTGCGGAACTGTAGAGTTTAGTTAGGTACAGGAAGACAACGCACTGTCTTATATGTGCCTGAAAACTTCGATGGGTCACCCAATGAGGTCTTTACAGTGACATCTGACCACAGCCTGAAGTTGCAACTGAAGTTGCTGTATTAATCTTCAAAGTTTTACTTCACTGCCACTCGCAGTCTTCTGGCAATGAAAAAGCCGCTTTCAGTGTTCATGTGTGCGTGCAAGTTAAATGAATGTGCCTTTCTCAGACGGAATCTTAGGAAAGAACATAAATAAGGTGAGACTGAAAATGTTTAACCGCGGCACAACACAAACCATGTCATGCAAAAGCAATTCTACTTTATAGCACACTTGTTGCAAAATCACACTCCACTGTAAGTGCACCAGGATCAATATTAGTGCAATGTTTCGAAAAGAAAAAAAGTGTTTGTTCCGCCTGGGATCATTGTTTCTAGTAGCTTTTGCTTCTTTTGATTCTTCTTTTGCTTTCTGCTGCAGTAAATATATAATCGGCTTTATGTGATGTATCTACAATTGTCAGGCTGTTTGTATTCTTTAATTTAGAAATGTGTGAATCGGATACGAATAGGAAAGAGGTCTGGTACTACATTGTCAGGCATTTATGCCTTTTCATCAACATATAAACAAAACGACTGCAGTACATAATATTTTTTCTGGTGAATAAATAACCTGATTTGAAAGTTTGCAATCATTGTTCTGTAAATATTTATTTATGAGTGGTTCGTACTTCAATCTCGGCATTTAAATTCTACTACATGGGCTACTGGCACTTATTGTGCTGTGTGCATCATTTTTTCTGTGAGCACAGGTTGATCTGGTATATATTCTTCCATGCTTTACCTTTAATGAGGTACAATATATGCTTTACATAAATTTATTGCCTCAGCAGCTTTGATAACAAACGTCAATAGCTTTCTGTTGTATTGCAGGTGTAGGACTGAATGACACTTCTCAATTCTTGTTATACCTGTACCATGTTGCCTGCCTTCCTTTTTTATTCCCCTTATGTCCCATACACGTGTTGTCTTATGCAACATGCATGTAACATGGAAACTCAAACTACGAAGCAAAACAAACTAAAAGAGAAGCGAAACTGGAACTTTTGCAGTTACACGTGCGACACAACATATTCTCCCCCTTTTAAGAATCAACGTTGCCAAGACTAAGAGTCCCACTTCACAACATTGTCCTTAAACCACGAAGGCGATGTGATTTTCGAGCAGACTTCCGGCTTGGCTGCTGGACTTTGCCTTCGCCTACGTGTTCCGAAGTTGCCCGTTCATCCTCCAAGCTCTTATATTGCTGCACTGAGTCTTGGTTCAAGTCTTGGATGGTGGGAACACTTGGCTCATAGGGAATTCTCGTTAAGAGATTAGTTGACATACGCTCCGGTTCACATCTTAGTCGGTGTCGTTTTGTATTGCGATAAAAGTTATCGTGATGTCTGCTCGTGACTTCTCGCGTTCTACATGCCTTACTGCACATGCGCCGGTAGCTCACGAAATGTATTTAACCTCATACGGATGCCATTCACGGGGGCTGTTGGTTCGAGGCTGCCAGAGAGCGCCTCATAATAAATATTCCCGTTCCCTGGCCGCCATCTGGTTGCAACGTTGCAACAAGTGGCGACGAGGAAGGAATGGCCGAGGACAATCAAGAAACCCGAATGACCTCAACCGTCGGGAACCTACCAGAGTTCCAGCCGGAAGGCGGCAACGTCGAAGTCTACCTAGAGCGCTTCGTATTGCTCGCGGCTGCGAACAGCATCAATGATGACATGAAGCTGCGAGTTTTCTCAACGGCTATTGGCGACAAGGACTATATCACGCACCGGAGCTTGCTGTTGCCGGCGGCACCTGCTATGTCGTCATTCAAGGAAGTGGCAACTGCTCTAAGAAGCACTTCGCTCCCAAACGCTCGCTTGTCACCGAACACTATTGATTAAACCAGCGCAAGCAAGACACCCAACAGACAATCGCGGATTTTATTGTGGAATTGAAGAGAAAGCTTCAGCCTGCCAATTCGGCACATTTCTGAGCGAAGCTCTGCGGGATCGGCTTGTCGCGAGATTGCGTTCCGAAGCCATGCGGTGCCGACTGCTGGCCCTTCCTGACGATGAAATAACATAGGACCGAGCGAGTAGTGTTGCCATAGCCATGGAAGCTGCAAGCCAGGACAGCAAAGACATGCTAAAATCGCCATCAGAAAACCAGCTTCGTCGGACAGCAGCAAAGTCTACAGGAAACGAGAGGCAGGGAAGCAGTGTGAAGCTGATACCAGAGAAACGCCTGTCAAGGAATGAGAAAGAGCGAGACCGTGTCGGAAGACGTCACAAGGGACGAAATCTCGATGTCACCGATGTGTAGGTCAACACGCACCGGCGAATTCCCCTTTTGCAAGTAGCCGGTGCTACAAGTGTAAAAAGAAGGGACACGTGGAAAAAAGTACAGAACTAAAGTAGTGCACTCTGTAAAGCCGGATTACAGCAATACTGAGCTACTTGTGTCACGTGACCCAAAAAGCTGATGCACCTGCTATTGCCATTCTGTTTACGATAAACAGCAGAGATATTCCCATAGAAATTGATACAGGAGCAGCTACCTCAGTCATGTCAGACGTCGAGTGGGCGACACTTTCTTAATACAGGTTTAAGACGAGCCAATGTGAAATTTTTGGCATTCAACAGCACGCCTGTGCCTATTCCTGGAGTTATGGCGGTCAAAGTGCAGTATAAAGATCAGTGTTTCGAGCTGCCTCTAGTTATTGCAAAGGAAACAGTGGGCGCGAGAATGCGCACGTTGTTCGGCGAAGACTGGCTTTGCTAGATTAGGATCAATTGGCACGAGATCACATCTATGCAGGCGGTGGAAAATGTCACGCCCCTCGCAAAAAAAATATAGCGATGTGTTCAACTCAGGTTTTGGCGCTAACAAAGGTTTTAAAGCAAGCACTGTGTTGAAAGAAAATGCGCGCTCAGTGTTTGGTAAAGCAAGGTCAGTTCCTTACGCTTTAAGTGAGCAAGTCGAACAGAAATTGGTAAATCTAGAGAAAGCTACCGTCATGTATCAGGTCAGGCACAGCACTTGGGCAACGCCCACGTCATAGTCCCTAAAAAGAATAGCAACGAGCTTCGCCTTTCCGGTGATTACAGGATCACCGTAAACCCAGTAATTAAGTTGGACCATTTTTTCTTGTCGCTGCCCGATGATATTTTGCCACTTTACAAGGGGAAACAATGTTTTCTAACCTCGACCTGTCTAAGGCGTATCTCCAGCTCGAGCTAGACGAGCAAGCTCAACAACTGCTTACGATCAACACGCACTTGGGCCTTTTAAGGTACCGTCGCTTGCCGTATGGCGTAGCTTCTGCACCTGCAGTGTTCCAAGCAGTCATGGACCAAATACTGCATGGTATGCCGGGTACGGCCTGCTACTTGGATGACTTAGTCATCACAGGCGAGAACTACAAGCAGTGCTACGGAAGAGTAAAGCATGTTCTATGGCGCCTGATCAAAAACAGTGTGCGAGTGCATAGAAAAAGTGTGCGTTCTTTCAGCAGCGCATAACATACTTGGGACATGACAATGGTGAAAATGTGTTGATCCCACGCCAGGAAAGGTAGTGGCCGTTAAAAATGCGCCTAATCCAACCAACGTGACCCAGCTCAAGGCCTTTTTGGTCATGGTCAATTTTTACGCCAAATTTTTTCCAACCTTGGCAACGGTCCTTTGAACCGCTGCACAACTTGCTCCATAAAGAAAGCAAATGGCACTGATCGCATGAATGTGACGAAGTTTTTATATTATGTAAACACATGTCTGATAAAAAATTCTTGCAGCTTTCCGATGTTAAAAAAATCAGATTGCATGTGATGCTTCTGAGTACGGGCTGGGCGCAGTACTGTCGCACATCGAAAATGGAGTCAAAAACCAGTAGCTTTAGTCTCGCGGTCATTGTCTGTATCCGAGCGGAACTACAGCCAAATAGAAAAGGAAGCCCAAAGCATTATGTTTGCAGTGAAAAAATGTCACAAATACATACTTGAAAAAAGATGTAGCGCAAAAGAGACGAGCACGGGAGGGGGACACGATAACGACGAAGCGTTCGTCCTGGTCGTGTCTCCCTCCCGTGCTCGTCTCCTTTGCGCTACATCTTTTTTCAAGTATGTGTCACCAGCTCGCCCAGCAACAAGTTTTATTGTTTCACAAATACCTTTACAGACGAGTGTTTAACGTCTTGACTGACCATCAGGTGCTCACTTCTCTTTTCGATCCAAAAAAAGACAGGACAGTGCTCTAGCTACTGCGGGAGTTCATCGTTGGCTCGCATTTGTGGCCAACTATAGCTACCAGAATAAAGATAAGCCGGGATCTGCTATCACTCATCCGGACGCATTGTCTCGCTTGCCACTACCAGACACGGGTGACCAGTGTGATGAAATATTTTATTTTTCGGCTCTGAATAAGTTGCCTATGACGTCAAAGGAGGTGCGACTACAAACAAAGAGAGATAAACTACTCAGCACTGTTCGGGAAATGATATGGCATGGCTGGTCAAAAACTGTGTCTGATGAGCTGAAACTATTCTGGACACGGCGACTGGAGCTGAGTATAGACGACGGATGCCTTGTATGGACCAACAGAGTGGTCATTCCAGGGTCATTGCAGAATCTTCTCTGGGTTTGTTGCGTGAGCAACATCTTGGCATTTCTAGTATGAAAGCAGTAGCGAGATCCATGGTTTGGTGGTCTGTCATTGGTGAGGCTCTTGAGAAAATTGTGCGGAATTGTCAAATATGTCAGTCTGTTCTTTCTTCCGCATAGCCTGTACCTTTGAACCCCTGGCAACGTTGTGAAAACCCATGGGAGCAGTACTGATAACGGTCTGCAGTTTCGAACAGCTGAATTCCAAGACTTTATTAAATCAAGTTGAGTTAAGCACACGCTCACGCCACCCTACCATCCTCGGTCGAATGGAGCGGCAGGGCGTTCAGTGGCGTCAGTCAAGAAAGCAATGCTTAAGCAGCTGCTGAAAGATGAAGAAAGAGGCACTCCTAGGCCACTGCAGCCCAGAATTGATAACTTCGTCTTGTCTTACCGAACTACACCTCATACTTTCACGGGAAGAACACCCGCTGAATTATTTCTGCGAAGTAAACTGCGGACTCACCTATCGTTACTAAGGCCAAATTACAGCTAGCAGAGGCAATGAGTGCGAAGGCTGACAAAATTAAAGCATCTGCTGATAAACACAGAGGTGGGCAGCGAGTGTTTGCTGTTGATGATCGTGTGTGGGTTCGCTCTGTGTGTGATGACGTGTTGAAACGGTGGCCTGGAAAAATTACCTGAGTGAAGTCACCATCAATGTATTTGGTGTGTGTGAGACAGTGCGGTTTGTGCACGCGGACCCCCTGCGACGATCCTAGATTGCATCAAGAGCAAGATCGAACGTTAACCCAGACGTGGAACTTCCCATGCATCAAACGTAGTGCCTCATTCACCCATTAAAGGACAATCGGCTGAGCCATCCTAATCTGCCCGTCCAGTACAGCTAGCAAGCGGCGAGCAACCAGTGCCACTACGAAAAAGCACCAGGGAGTGGAATCCACCTGATCGTTTGACTTGCGCTTTTTAGAACTTTAAAGGGGATGGAGTGTCGTATCGTACCGCGATACATGTTATCGCGATGTCTGCTCGTGGCTTGCGTTCGCCATGCCTTATACTGCGCATGAGCCGGCAGCGTACGAAATGTATTTAACTTCGTGCGGTTGCCATACACAGGGGTTGTTGGTTCAAGCCTGCCAGTGAGCACCTCAAACCTTCCCGCTCCTTGGCCGGTGCCTGGTTACAACATCCGTGCTGAAGTCTCTCGCACCCGACATAACTTAGATGCATTTCACGTACGGTGATCTTCAAGAACAAATGAACTTGGTCCCTTCTGTTTCACTACCTTCAATGGCTTGCTCTAGGCCCGATCACCTTTCTTCGCAATGAGAGGCTATTACGATCATGAAGTCACCAGATGAAAGGTTGGAGACTTTGCACCTCTCGTTCTGTCGGTGTACTCCTTCATGCAACACTGTTTTACTGTGACACGCTCCTGAAGCTTGATCGACTCTGGTCCTGGCTTGAAGAACCTTCCATTAGGGTGCCCGACAATGTCCATCATAGTATTTGGAGAGCGACCGTGCAGCAATACACCTGGTGAAATCCTGTTGTTGCGTGAGGTGTCCTCCGACACAGAGATGTACTACTTGAGTGCAGTCTTCAGAGGCCGCTTTTCCTGTGCTGCAAGCTGGACAATGTCCTTGAGCACTCTGTTGAAGCGTTCGACCTGCCCGTTGCTCTGGGGGTGGTAAACAGACGAGCAAAAGTGCTTGATTCCTCGCTGGTGAAGGAAATCTTCAAAAATAGGAGACGTGAGCTGCGGCCCATGGTCAGTTAATACCTCATCAAGGTATACTTCACGACTGAAGACTGTAGTTAGAAACTTGATTACACTTTCAGAGGTTACGTTTGCAACAGACCACACTTGCAGCCACTTGTGTAGAAGTCCACTAAGGTCAGTGCAAACCTGAAACTTTCTTTAGCTCTTTTGAAAGGACCAACAATGTCAAACAATGCTGAATTGTGGGCCAGTTGGTATGACATGTCGAAGAATAATTTTTACCAGCCGAAAAAAGACGAGGGACAAGAGGAGAACCTACGCAGGACAAGGCTGAACCAAACTGTACTTGGGACACTTGGACAGCAGCGCTTCGACGTTCTGTGGACACGCTGTGCAATCAATGTAATTCTTCTACTGTGGGCTCTTTCCTTTTATGTCATCGTGTGGTTAACCGTGCCAACGCATGTATCAGTGCCATAGCTTCGACAACATGCCGTGCACGGTACCAGATGTACTGCATCAAAAACAATGTCCATCCACCTGACATGATTGGACTCTTCGGCTTAATGGAACGATCGACAGGCCACTGTAGACGAATATGCCGAATCCTCAAGTAGGAATGCTGGAGGCAGGTTAGGAACCTGCGTGATTGGCTCAGAGTTGTGACTTCTGGCGCTGCGAGATGGGCTGACCAGAGCCGCTACCAGGACTCAAGGCGGCTGGTAGCACGCCTCTACGACTCCCACTGGATCCAATGTCGCTCGAGGCTACCTAGAAAGAACAGGCCACCGAGCCAAGCACCTGTGACGTGCATTGACTGCGCAGTGTGTCCACAGAAAGTCGAAGCGCTCCTGTCCAAGGGTCCCAAGTACAGTTTGGTCCAGCCTTGTCCTGTGCAGGTTCTTCTCTTGTCCCTCGTCTTTTTTCGGCTGGGAAATATTATTTTTCGACAACAATGTTAAGTGCCAATTTCTCCCAGCCATGTTCAGAAAGCTGAAGTGGTTGTAGGGGTGCTGCCTACACTTTTACTCATTAGTCTTGGGCTTAGCAAAATGTGGCATGAACGCATGGCTTCCTCCACCTGTTTATTAAGACCTGACCACCAGTGCTGGTTGCGCGGTCTGTTTTGTTCGAACCATGCCAGGAACACTTTCGTGTGCAGCTGTGATTAAAGGTCGAATAAGTGAGGTAGGAATGACTAGTCGATCCTCTATTAGCAGCAGATTGTCTATTACTACCAAGTCTTGCCGAAAATTTAAGAATTACAGCAGCTCACACTTGAGGGTACGTTTGTCAGGCCACTTGGTTATGTACAGCCTTACACGTTGCAGCACCGGGTAAGCGTGTACATTTTGCTGAAGTTGTTCTTTCGTGATGCAGTATGAGATCACAGAGACAATCTCTTCTTCTTTCTCCAGCAACACAGGTAGTGACAAGCGTGACAGTGCATCTGCCACCCTACTGTCATATACACGGTGATAAAGAGCATCAAAGATGTAGTACAGTAGACGTGCTGACCATCTTGCGATACGTGTAGATCGACGACTCGTTCGATGTGAAGAAAGTAATGTAACCAGAGCTTGGTGACCTGTGCTCAATTCGAACTTTCTTCCCCACAGAAAGTAATGCCAATATTCACGAGCCCATACACATGCAATGGCTTTCTTCTCACCCACAGACTATTTACGTTCAGCTTGGGAGAGTGCACAAGATGCAAATGCGACAGTATGCAGGTCATCATAAAATTTTTGTTGCAGAACAGCACCCAGTTTATGCTCAGAGACATCTGTGGTCACGGCCCCTGGCAGAGTTGCATCAAACATGCCCAGGTGAAAATCTTCGACTGGAAATTGAACTGGGAGTAACTGGTTTCAGTTGGAAGCCAATTAGGTTCCAGTTCGCCACCAACTGGGAATCATCAATTCCCGGTCGAAAGTAAAATGGAAGAAACTGGGGACCAACTGGGAAGTCGGTGGCTCCATTTGTAGTCAAATGGGAAGCAAAAATTCGCAATTGAGGGCCAACTGGGCAGCACTGGTCGTGGGTAAAAACCAAATGGAAAGGTTTTTACTGCTTGGAGGGGCACCAAGAAGGAAACAAATGCTGATGCCGCTTAGCACATCGCGCAGTCTGGCACAGAGATAAGTGAACGTGCTGTGAAATTAGATAAAATTTGGCTTATCGGCCAACATCAGTCCTATCGCACTGTGTGCGCTGCATGACAAAATGCCCGTAAAAGCTCTCCTGGCGAATAACACCACTTCTCTCATTACTCTGCATTGCGCGTGTTTCCAAGCATGGTCGCGCTGCAGCTCGAACATATCTTGTGAACACGTTATTAACATTACAGGTAAATTTTTTAGTCTTTATTAAACCCGCCCTCAAGCCCGTGGTAACATAGGCGCTTCGGGCAGGGTAACATATTTATTTATTTACAATTTTCTGACCTCCAAAACGAACTTCTACTTCTGAAACCGTTACTACCGTGACACGCCGTGTCTTTCGTGCGGACCATCGGGGCAGATAACGAGGTGTCATTCTCTACGCCGGCACCACTCTTAAGTTCGTAACGTATTTTATCAATAATAAAGCAAACTGTGCACGGTGATTACAGCTGAGGTAAAAGTAATACGTTACAACATAAAACTTATTAACCTGTTTTTTGTGCGATAGCAGGCAGGGTACTAAGTATAAAAATGTGGCGATGCGAAACAAGCGTCAGTTTCGCACACTCCGCCAGAGCTAGGCTAGGGTAGGGCTAACAGCGACGCGTGTGTTGTAAATTGTGTTTCTCTCCTCTCGGTATAGCATCTTCTAGTTAGCCACTGTAGCTTACAGCAAGGCATGTGTTTGATATTGTGTGCTTTCCTTTTCCGTTGTGACATCTTACATCTGAAAGTTAGCAGGAAAGTCACCCATTGGCTGCTAAAGAGTAAGCTTTGGAAGGGTGATTGTCTATTGGCTGAGGATGCAGTTTTGGTGGGAATGCAAGGAGATGAGTGCGGCAATGAGAGCGCGGGAAGTGGGTGTGTGGCAGCTGGACATATCGGTCGTGTGCGGCCGGTAGTGGACCCGGGGCCGCGGAGTTGGAGACAGGAGTTCCTTGAGCGGCGGCTGGACAGGTTGGCCGTGTGGTGGCCGATGGTGGTCCGAAGTCGCGGGAGTTTTAATTTTTCTGTTTAGTTTAAGCAGAGAGCCCGAAATTTTTCTGTGCGTACATATTGTAATCTTGAGGAAAGCCTTCCAAGTGTCAACGTCGGAAGACCTGCACACCTGTCTGAAACTCACCAGTCGCGAAGTATATCTTCCGGGACACTCAGGAGACCCGCCACCTACCCCTCCACGTCAACATCTGGATCCAACAACAATGACAAGGGAGGAAAAAATTCGTGGACTGATGATGTGCCAAAGAGCTTATGGAAACTCTGCTAAGTAGGACTGTTTTTAGTGCCACAAGAGCATCTCTTGACGCCTCATAGATTTGCGACAGTCTCACTCCATGAGCTTGTTTTTAGTGGTTGCTGTGTGCTATTCTCTTGTTACCTATAAAAATGAACAATTATGTTCTCTATTGCAGCCACTCTGACCTATTTGGCTCAGCAGAATAGTACTGATGCCATTTCAGCAGTCTAAAGCCTGACAAACATGCTCAGCAAGAAGATTAAAGGTTCAGTGAAGGCGCAAAGGCAATAAACACTTACGCACTCAAAAGTTGTCACCAGTGTTTTGGGCTCCCTGATGGCTCATGTACTTGCTTACTCAAATGTATTTCAACTAGCTATTGTGCTTGGACGTCCCGACACTTCCGTTGGGACGTCTGTGACTGGGACGCAATAGGTCGCAGTTGCATCCAGGATTGCAACTGCTTCCAGTTGCAACTGGTGCCAGTAGCAAGTGGAAATTATGATTTGAACCAGATGGACTGGAACCGGTTGGAAACCAATAATAAATTTTCACCTAGGTGTGTATTGCCTCACAAGATGAAAGTAGCTGCTTCACATCATGAAAGCTTTGGGCATCTTTGGCAATCCCAAGTGAAGGGAACGCCTTGTCGCAGGAACTTGCGTAGAGGCTCAACCACACCTGCATAGTGAGGTAGGAATTTGGCATAATAACCCACAAATCTCAAGAAGGAATGCAACCCGGTGGTGTTGGATAGCCTGTGGAGCATTCACAGTTGCTTCAACTTTTGACTGAAGAGGTGCCAAGAATTTGTGTTTGAAATGCCCCAGGAATGTCAACTCCTGGACATTGAAGATACACTTGTGGCTTAGTCGTAGACCAGCAGCAGAGATGCGGTCGAGTTCCCTTCGTAGATTTGCAGTATGTTAAGCAGCAGACTGGCCATACACAATCACATCATCAATGTAACAAAGGACACCTTTGCATCCGCGCAGTAGTTTGGTCATCTTCTGAAAAGTGTTTGTGGAAGACGCAAGGCCAAAACACACACGACTAAATTGGAAGATGCCCTCATGGGTGATGAAGGTCGTGAGGTGTCTGCTTTTAGGTGTCGACTCAAGCTGATGGTAGGGCGATGCAAGACCAATCTTCGAAAAGTGTGTAGCACCCGCCAGTTGATGCAGTATTTCATACATATGAGAAATCCATCAACAATGATAGCCCTGTTGGCTTCACGTGGATCCACACAAAGGCGGATGCTGCATTCACACTTGAGCAATACTACAACTGTTGACACCCACTCTGAGGTATCTACTCTCTCAATAATACCTCCTTGCACTAGCCACTCTAATTCAGCTGAAACTTGTTCACGGAGAGCTTAAGGAAGTCGACGCAGCTTTGCAGCAGCAGGCGTCACATCAGGCTTGCGTTTTTTACGCGATATCCAAATCCCTTTACAAGGCCTATTTCATCAGCAAACAGTGTAGAAATTCTTTGAGAAATTCGACACGCAGCAGCGTATTACCGACACTCGTCTGCAGACATTGCAAAGTTGATCCTTGGATGCAGAAATAAAGCTCGCAAACGGCTTCTATTCTGAGTACTGTAGTTCCTTGTTGAACCACATACGATCATGCAGAACGCAAGTGGACCGACGCTGGTAAAGCACATTCGCAAGGAAGCAGCTCTTCACCAGAATTCAAAGTTGAGCAGCATCGCCAAAGGTGCAGACAGCGTTGCGGTCGTTTGTAAATGCTTTAGATAACTTCTTATGTAATGACACTGATGAACCTGCATGCCAAAAACTGCATGTTCACATTTTCAACATCAAGATGGATGTGAATTCTGCAGCGCATAAGCTTTGCTCGGCCCAACATGTACAAGCATCACCTCTCCATCTCCATCCTTATGTACTTGCTTGTCATACTGTTCCACCTTCGCACTGCGTGTCAGACTTTTTGGAAATTGTCGAACTTTCTTGCACTGGCAGCAAAATTGTTTCTTGCCTTGCAACTTGCGGAGTTGGCCAAATTCGGATTGGAACCAAATCAGTAACAGCAACGTCCTCCTTGGTTCTGCGCCGTAGTTGGCGGCGCGATAGAAGTGTCCCGAATTCAAGCCGTATGCTTGTCCCGTTGCCTATGGAGTGGTAGAACTTGCATTGCGTATTTCTTTCACGCCGTCGGAAGAGGTGAATTCGTGCAAACTTTTGAGTGTCTCTTCATATTAGCATGCTATTGAAATCGTCTTTTCCACACTCAGTCCTGCGCCTTCCAACAAGCGCTCTCGAAGCTTGTCCGGCGCACGCCACAAACGAACTGGTCACGAATAGCAGTGTTTGTGGAGTCTTCAAAATCTCAGTTCTTCGCGAGTACCTTATAAATGAGCAGTGTAGACTTCCGTGGGCTCACCCAGGTTTGTACGCATTTCTTGAACCGGTTGCGCTCGACGATAACCTTCGACGTAGCTGAGAGCAGGTGGTCGCAAGTGTTGAGCACGGCTTGAAACATCTTCGGCTATTGAATACCTTCACTTGAGGCCCCAGCTCTCTCATTTTAAACCTGCGCTGAGGTTGGTAGCAGCAGGTGCGCTCGTTGGCACGTTGCGGAACTGACGCTGTCCTTCTACGCCGAGCGAATGCAGAAGCACGGCTTAGCGCTGAGACGCTGCAAATTCGAGGGCGCCAGACGCTTTTAGTAGGTACAAAACAGTGCCTAATTCCACTGGTTCCTTTGTAATGGTTGCTGACCCCAGGTTTCTAGGAATGCAGGAGGAGGCATAAGTCCCGCGAAACTCATTGTAAAAGGTTTATCTCGTCGCCACTTTGTTGTATTGCATGTGTAGGACTGAATGACACTTTCATGGAAGAAAAAAAAACTGGGGAGAGGCCCTCGCCATCCGCGCTGCATGCAAGAAAGTGTGCCGGAAGTCACGCTCTACGCAAGGGCTGCTGGGAGTATTCGTCCACTGCCACAGCCAATAGTAACGCTTGGCGCTGCGGCGCCGTCAGCTGCAATGCCTGCTGCGCATGCGCAAGCGCGCTAAGACAGCGGCCAAATAGGGAGGAAGCAGGGGGGAAGCCGGCTTCACAAAATGTAACGTAACCACCTCTCCTATTTTTTTCTTCCTCAATGGACACTTCTCAACTCGTGTTATGCCAGCGTCGTGTTGCCCGGCTTCCTTCTTTTTTTATTTCCCTTACGTTACATACACGTGTTGTCTTATGCAACATCCAAGTGACACAGAAACAAACTACGAAGCAAAACTGAAACTAAAAGAGAAGCGGAACTTGAACTTCCACAGTTAAATGTGCGGCACAACAACATCTATTGCTGGCTTGTCGTGGAAGAAATCACGAAATAAACAAATAAATAGGACTACCACTCCTCCTTTACCTCAACACCCCCCCCCCCCCCTAGAAATTTACACAACACACCCACAAACTTCAATACCTGGGGAGACCTCTGGTTCTCGCGATTCTTGTCTGCCTCCAGTCCTACGCTGTGCAGTGGCAGCCAGGACCACAACTCTGCACATTGTCACTTAGTGGTGACGGCAGTCCAGCGAGCAGGAAGGCAGCGAAAAGGGCTTCCAGAAAACTTTTTCGGGCTCACTTGCGCTCATAAAGAACTGAATGATTCGGCGACAGCATAGAAACAAGCGTGCTCGGTGGTCGCCGGACAAATGCACGTCGCTCTCGGACCTGGTTAACTTTAAAGCTGGCAAGGAACCATCGAAATAAGGCGCCAAAGCATCTACAACGGTCTGGAACAATATAGAAGCAGTTGGACGCGGCGGCGATTAATCGAGATAAGTCTCTATGGTCGCATCTTGTGTCACAAAAATGATAAGGCCACCTACATGGGCGTGAAGAAACAGCAGAAAATTTAATATTTGCTGCCATGATTGTGAACAACAAGCTTTCCGCTAATTTTCTTTTCATGTTCAGTCAAATGCATATTTCCACTACGTTGTCTTCTGTATCGCTAAAACATGTTCAGCACGTTTGACCTCGCACCTAACCCATAAAGTCAAAGACTGAGTCGGATACAATATGAGTGCAGGCAATGGAGACATATCCGAAATAAACTACCACCCACAATGTGATTACAATAAGGCAGCAAGCCTTGAACAGCAGTACGCAATGGTAGCAGACGAAAACTATCTATGTAATAGATGCCACGATTTCTTCGGCAGGAATCCCACCGTAATGTTGGAAGCAAATCGCCGCGCGTATGTTTTAGCGGGCGCTGCCGGCTGCCGGCTGCCAATCCACACAGGTGCAGCGACAGTGCCGCCACCTATAGGTCGATATCACAGCGATTAGGCCACAGCGTTCATTGGGCGACAACTTCTTGGTATCAGCCATTAATTTACACCTGCCAGGGTGGCAGGGTGGACGCGCTACCTACCCAGTGTGCGGAACGCACTCAACGTTACAGATGTCAAGCCGTGTACACTTGCCGATCTCACATCTCGCCCGTCTCTGTGTTTTTCTGGACTTCTTACTGCACCTGTGGGGTCTACCGCCCCCTCCATCGCGGTGATGGATGTACAACACCCCGAGGACCCTTCCTGGTTCCCGTTCACCCGCGGACATCGGTTCGCGGAAGCGAGGAAATACGTCGAGTGGTAGCGAGGACACAGAGCTGTACTGCGCATCAGGTGACGAGTCCTCGGAAGACAGCTTTCGACTTGTCCAGTACCGCAAGACCAAACGAAGTGTCCAGCTCGGACACTGTGAAAACATCTCCTCAGCGATGGCCTCACTCCATCCTGTTTGTGCCACAGAACGCTACCGACAACCTGCGCGTCCTCAACAGGCAAGCACTATCCGTGTATCTAGAAAACACCGTGCCAAATGAGATCAAGGATGTTAGGATAAACACTAGGCGAAACATCGTGGCTATCGATGTGATGAACCCGAGCGCATTGACCATACTACAACATGTAACGCAGCTGGGAAACATCAAGGTCCGATCCATCGTGCCAACGAATGGTGCCACAATAACAGGAGTCATATATGACATTGACAATGAAATATCTAATGCAGACCTACCAATTCTCATAAAACCAGCAAGCGAACACAACGTGATTGTGCATGTTGGTCGCCTCGGCAACTCACGTTGTGTGAGGATAACCTTCAAAGGCGACTGCCTTCCACCCTACGTGAAGGTCGGCCACTTTCGCCACCAGGTTCGACCATTTATTCCAAGACCTATGCAATGCCTCAATTTTCAGAAGATTGGACATGTGAAGGGTGTTTGCAGACATTCGGCCGTGTGCCCTCGATGTGCCGAACCCCACTCAGAAGACAACTGCAGCGCAACCACGTTGAAGTGTCCTAACTGTCAAGGTGATCACTGCGCCTCTTCCAAAGACTGTCCCCAGATCAAGAAAGAGATCACCATTCTTAAACAAATGGTGAGAGACAACTCTACCCACAAAGAGGCCGCTGTGAAAGTACGGCGAAGACGACGTCACTGACGACGGTCTTCACGGCGGAAAACATCAAGCTTTCAGGAAAAGTCACCTCGTCAAGCATCATCATCAGCGGACGTTTCCAGCACTCCGAACACCGATGTTGGAAGGGTGAAAACTGCTAGATCTTTTTCCACAAAGGAATGGCCGCCACTTCCGTGTACACGACCGCGAGAAGAGCCGCAGAAGAAGCCGCCCCCAGTACAGCAAGGTGCTGTATCCGAGGAGTCGCGGAATACAGATGAGCAAGTGATAGCACTTATTAGGCCTTTAATGAATGCCATTCGCGTGCTGCTAAGCAACATGCACACATCGTCTGCCAGAAGTGCGCTTCAAGTACTGGACGCTCTGAGTCCGGTGCTTGCAACCCTTGAGTAGATCATAGCTCCACAGCCTTGGTCTTTTAGGGAAGAGGTCCGACAAGCAGCTATTTTTCAGTGGAATGCCCGCGGACTCAAAGCGCGCCTTTCGGACTTCCGTCGCTTCGTGTACGCCAATATGTTTCCCATTATCGTCATTTGCGAGCCGAACTTATCGAACAAAATCAGGCTTTCTTGGTATGAATCATTTATGTCGTCAGCTGTTTATAAAAACAGTAAGGTTTTGGAGTTTATTCGCCGTGACCTCACCTACACTCATCAGCCTGTACCACCTAATGACAGTAATCAATATATATGCCTAAACGTAAGGAAAAAGAATCTAGCCTTTACTTTTGTAGGCGCCTACCTATCTCTGTCAAGTCTATTTGATTACAAAAGACTACAAGACATCCTTTCCTCAACTTCCAATCCCTGGGTCATCATTGGAGATTTCAACGCCCATCATACACTCCGGGGAAGTCGGATCATCAACGCAAGAGGCAGAGCTCTGGTATCATTCGCCTCCAGTAATGAACTTTGGCTGCTGAATGATGGAAGTCCTACGTTCTTACGTGGCTCCACGTACAGCAGCTGTCTTGACTTGGCTCTCGTCTCACGAAGCCTAGTCAGACGTGCAGGGTGGTTTGCGGACATAGAGACGCACGGAAGCGACCATATCCCCACGTACATCAAGATCAGAGGATTGACCGCTTCCAAAACACAGGATACGATCCAAAGAGTGGACTGGCCTAAATTTCTGTCTATTATGGAAGCACACTGCGACGCCAATTCATCTTTCGACTTGGAAGAGGCAATCAAGAGCGTGGTGAAAGACACTATGTGTTCTCTAACATGCTCCTCGAAACTTAATAATTTTGATGTGGAACTAGAACGACTACGAGCAATCCGACGACGTGCTGAACGAAGGTACCGACGTACGAAAACAATGGACGATCTACGGACCGCCAGGCACACGCAAAAGAAGATACAGCGCCGGTTAGACAAGCTCGAATCGCAACGTTGGGCTGCCTTCTGTGAGTCGCTAGATCCACGCAAGCCTTTATCGCAACTATGGAGAACGGTGCGCGGGCTGCGGACACTTCCCGTACAGCGATTCCCATTCAAGGCGCTTGCCCTCTCTCAAACGAGATCGGTGATGGACGTGGCAGAGGATTTCTGCGCCAGATTATCCGGCCAACTCACAGCTACCAACATTCCATCGCCTTCGAGCAGCTACCCGCCACCACGTGATTTCCGGTTGGATCTACCATTCTCGATCCTCGAACTTAAGGCAGCATTAGCTTTGTGTAGCCGCACATCAGCGCCAGGACCTGACGGAATTTCCTACCGAGCTCTGTGTCACCTGGGGGAGCGAGCGAGAGGAGTTCTTCTTGAGGTGTACAATGAATCTTGGAGAAATGGCACGCTACCAACAACCTGGAAGACAAGTCGCCTTGTTCCACTGCTGAAGCCTGGCAAGTCGCCGTTGGAGCTCTCATCATATCGCCCGATCGCTTTGGCGAGCTGTGCGGGCAAAGTAATGGAGAGGATGGTCCTAGGACGCCTGGAGGGGTACTTGGAGTACCACAACACCTACCCAGATGCCATGGCGGGCTTCCGACGCGGTCGATCATCGATCGATAACGTCGTCGACCTGGTGACCTACATTCAACATGAGAAATGCCGTAAGCGTCTCTGCGCATCCTTATTCCTCGATGTTAAAGGGGCGTATGACAACGTTACGCATGAAGCCATCCTCTCTGCTCTCGCAGAGGTAGGAGTGGGTCGTTGGATGTTTCAATGGATACGGAGCTATCTATCCATGCGATCCTTCTTTGTAAGCACTGAGGAAGGCCATACTTCTCTTCACTATAGCTACCGCGGCGTCCCCCAGGGCGGTGTACTTAGCCCCGTGTTATTTAATCTAACACTAATTGCTCTCCTTGAGCACGTGCCAACCACAGTCAGGCTATCAATGTACGCGGATGACATCTTCATATGGACATCTGCAGTAACGCGCCTACAGTTGCGAGCGAGAATTCAGAAAGCCGCCACACAAACTGTTATCTACCTCCGTAATCGAGGCCTGGAAACTTTCTCCGAGAAATGCGCACTAGTGTCATTTACGCGCAAACCCATGGCAAACAACAGTGTACTGATAAATGGCCAAATAATACGATGGGTCCGATCGTACAAGTTTCTAGGTGTCATAATCGACAGGGACTTGTCATGGAACCCACACATATCATACGTGAAAAAACGGTTGACAGGCATCTGCCACCTGTTCAAGTTTTTCGCTGGCAAGACCTGGGGAATGTCACCTAGTGCCATGTTACAACTGTACAGGGTGCTTTTTCTAGGATTTCTGCAATACAGCTTGCCAGCAATAAACAACATAGGCAAAACGAATCTACGCACAATACAAAGTCTCCAGGGTCAAGTGCTCCGGATCTGTTTAGGCCTGCCTCAGAGTGCTTCAACAGTGGCTACGATAGCAATCGCTAGAGACCACCTTGTCAAGACCCACATTGAAATTGAAGTACTCAGGACCCATATAAGACATCTAGCCAGGAATCCTCGTCACCATTTAGCCTCTCTACCAGCGGACAGGCCACACACATCTTTCAGCCAAACGATAACTGCATATGAAGAATCACTGCCAGCTTGTTTCACTCCGGCTGCGAGACCTTCAATCCCTCCATGGTGCCTCGCTCAGCCAAAAATCAACCTCGCAATACCTGTTATCTCGAAAAAAGATGATCTGTCATCACCAACCCTTAGACAGCTCACGCTACTACATTTGTACGGGAACTACCGTGACTCAACGCATATTTACACTGTTGGATCTGTCCTTCCAAGCAGCTCCGCGGCGGCAATCGTCATTCCAGCGAAAGCTACAACAATCAAATTTAAGACGACCCACGCGACAACATCGACGGCAGCAGAGCTCGCAGCGCTCTTAACTGCCATTCATCACATTGGTGATGAACCGCCACACAAATCGACAATATTCAGCGATTCGAAGCCGGCACTGCAGTCTCTACTGTCACCTATACGACGCGGACCGCACGAACAACTAATCTTCCATATTACAGAGACGTTACACCATATAAGTGATGCCGGACATGAAATAACGTTCCAGTGGCTTCCAAGTCACTGCGGGATTATCGGCAATGAACGGGCGGATCACGCTGCCCGCTCAGCCCATACTGAGGAGCGCCACGTCCCAATTCCTCTTTCTAGAACTGACGCGGCACGGAAGCTCCGCCTACTTGCTCGGCAGTGCACCGAGTCGCAATGGAATGAGCCACATTTAAGAAATACGCGACTGTACTCACTTGATCCAACATTAAGTCTTCGAGCGCCATCACAGCTTCGCCGTAGAGACGCCACGCTTTTATATCGACTTTGGTTGGGTGTTGCCTTTACTAAAGCCTATGCCTTCCGCATAGGGATGTCCGACACCCCAACCTGTGACCACTGCGGCCATGAAGAATCAATTGGCCATATATTGTGCTCCTGCCCGCAGTACAGTCCACAGAGGGCATGCCTTAGCCACGAACTTGACCAACTGGACGACCAACCGCTATCCGAAAAAAGAATTCTACAACATCGAAAGGACCTACCGTCGCAGAAGAAGGCCGTGCAAGCGCTTTTGCGCTTCTTACAATCTACCGGCCTGTGTGAAAGACTTTAACTGGAACGCCTTGTGTGTGTGTGTCTCCATGTGTGCACGTTCCTTTTTTTTGCGTTTTCCTCTCTGTCATCTTTCTAACCCCTATCCCCCATCCCCAGTGTAGGGTAGCAAACCGGAGACTCACATCTGGTTAACCTCCCTGCGTTTCCTTCATTCTCTCTCTCTCTCTCTAATCAAGTTCAGCATTAGTTAAACCTTACCTAATCTTTTTTTGCCGAGAAGAGACATCCGTTATACATCCCACAGACGTTCGGATCTGAACCGGATGTCCACTGGATAATGGTCCAATGGGGTCAGCTCTGGGCTTCTATGGGTTGCAGTGGGCGGCTTCAGTGTCTTGGCAAGAAAGGCGTGAACCAATCATTTCAACCAGACCATGACGCTGGAAGTTCATTTGGATGACCAGTTCAATAACAAATGCTACATAGACTATCTTCTGAGGAAATTAAAAACTCGCTTGCATATACTTTCTTCAGCAATACTAGAAATTCCTTTAGTAGGTCTTGTACGGTGCACAAAAGATTGTGCTTTAGCAAGTAACTGTAGCAATTAATGTACCTCAGGGCTGAGAACTTAATTTTTTTTAAAACCAGAGCGCATTACGTCCGTAGGCACGCCGTGAAAACCTCAAGGCAAAAATATGCGCCTTCAATCAATGCTACGACTTGTTGCCATTTATAACTTATGCGTGCCTTTTAATGCGGGCATAAGACCTTGAAAAGGGTTAAGGAAAAAAAGCGCAAAAGACGGGGACAAGTGAAGAAAACAACAGCCATTAATCTTTGTTGATAAAACTAATTTTCCTAGACATATGACTGATGTTCTGAAAGTGTTTAAAGAAAACGCTCATGGTCTGCAATTCACCACAGAGGTCACGACCGATAACAAGCTGCAGTTTTTACATTTGAGCCTGGAAGTTCATACGGGACATATATTTGCTGGGAATACTTGCCAAGGGTCGGCAAGCCGTTGTTGAATTGCAAGTCACATCATTCTAAAACAGTAAAAACAGGAATTGTTGTCTCATCGTTTTTTTTCTGCTTTGTCCAAATCTTGTGACCATTTGATTAATCAGAGCTTCAACGAACACGCTAAAAGATTAAGAGAAGCCGGGTACCCGAATGATGCCACCTTGTTGGGTCAGGCAGAGAGCAGGAAAGGAAGAAGGTTGCAGTTCTCCCGTATGCGCACCGCTTTTCGCATAACATGAAAAAAGTGGCGAAGAGATATAAAATAACGGTTGTCTTTTCAGCTCCTGAAAGTCTTAAAATGTTATGTGCTAAGGTGGAAAGACAGGCTGAAAAACAAAACGAATCCCATTGTACCTGTGGAATTAAACATAAAGCTAAGTATGTTCTATGCTCGGAAGGGGTTGTTTATAAAATTCCTTTTTTTTTCCGGACAAGTATATATTGGCCAGACGGGTCGTTGTATTAACACGCGCCAAACTGAGCGCGCTAATACATTCGAGGCTAACAAACCTACGAATCTAGTTGATCATGTCAGAGACTGCAAATCTTGCATCCCTTCTTTTCATCACTGTGATATTTTGTACAATCACCCAACGCAGTTAACTAGGAAGATTATGGAGGCGTTTTATATGGAGAAAAAAATTAGATTGTGCGTTAGCAGCCCGTCGGTTTGCCTGCATGATAGTTGAGTTCGGTTCTTCGATCCCATATAGGTACACGTTTGTTTTGTTATCTTCTTTGATTGCGCTGTTTATATTCCTGGTCTCCTGTGAATAAACCTTCAGTTGTGAATAGCGCTGGTCCTGTTGTTT
Organism: Amblyomma americanum; assembly: GCA_030143305.2. Lineage (NCBI taxonomy): Eukaryota > Metazoa > Arthropoda > Arachnida > Ixodida > Ixodidae > Amblyomma > Amblyomma americanum. The sequence goes on from JARKHS020016720.1 coordinate 61,838, forward strand.
TCTTCACTTGTCCCCGTCCTTTGCGCTATTTTTCTTAAGTGTGTATCACCAACTCGCCCGTCTTGCCATTCTCTTGAAAAGGTCGTTTGAGGTTGGCTATAAAATGCTTGCATTATGTAAAGTACAGGCCACCGAGCGTTTATGCCGCGTACATGACGTCAAAACAGAGCCAATAAGTTACACGGCATTTTTAAAAGATTTCCCAATCAGTTTCCTCAGCTCGTGGGGACTACAAGCCTCCGCAAGAAAAATTTCCCTACCTCCTCTAGTTATAGGGGAAGGCGTGATGTACGCAGTTTGTCTATGTCATAAACCCACCTCAGTTTTTTTTCTAGGTTTTTTGAATCTCATTCTATTTATAGAGTCACTTCCACGCACTTTTCACTTTCAAACTCAAGACTGCACGCTGTGTGAAACAGGGTTATCAAAACTGTAAAGTGACTCATCACCAATGCGAGCTAGCATTTTGCTTCATGTTCCTAGCCGTTAAGTGAAAACAACAGACTTCAAAGCTAAGCTAAACATCTCACAGGCTATCAATGATTGAAAGTGAACAGCAGTGAAATCCATGCCGCCAGTAATATACCTAAGTTGGCTGCCCTATCTCATTGTCCGTTTTGTCACCTGCAGCATCCCATTTCGGGCCCCGTATGCGAACAGGATTGCACACTTCTTGCTGCGCCATGTACGCTATCCTATTTGGCCGTCTGGGTTTAGCCAAATCATGTGTACTAGTGGATGGTGGCATAGAAATCCAGCCATCGAGCTTAATATTTTTCACAAGGAAACTTATATCAACCCCTTCTTTCAGGGGCTTGGCAATTATTAGGTACAAATATTTTCTTTTGGTTGTTTTGGCTGATTATTCTGATGCTTGAACAAGAGAGATCAATTCATTGATAAGATGAATAGTAAAGCGACCACTGCATTCTTAGTTTAACACAGACATAATGCAAAATTAATCCGGTTAACAGTAACCTACCAAACTGGGCATGTTGGATACCCAAACTTTTGTTACAAGAGCACCTGACCTTCACAGAGCATATCTGCAAATCAAGGAAATGTGCAGATTTTTTTCTGGCTTTGCAAAAAATTAGTGAATTCCAGCTGGCCCTGAAATGCATGACAAAGCTCATTTAACCCCCACGCGCCACCTGGCGTACCTGGCTGGTGTCAGCATAACTGGCCAATTAACTATTCCTGGTGCAACAGGCCCAAGACATGCTGGATGCCTAATTTGTAGCCAAGTAAAGTGTTTCTCTCTCTAGCTCTTTAAATGAAACAGTGAATTTGTTAAATTTTTTGCACGCTACATAGAAAAGGCTAACATTACAGAAGACTACCAGAAGAATAAAGAAAAAAAATCCTCATGTCGACATGAAGATGCATATACTATGCACACACTCAAAGCCTTGTGACCAGTTTTTAAAGAAAAAACTCTTTCGCAGCACTCGTTCACAAGCAACTTTACCACCATTGAGATTACTCGTTACTACTAGAGAAGAGAACCTGATGATACCCTCAGTTACTTCACTCATGCTTCATCTCGAGAATACTCTGTCCGTATGTCAATGCCCCGCCTTTATGAATGATGCCAGCTTTGCAAGTGATGGCTTTTCAGCATCTGTAATCCTAGCGAGCGACTCAGAAATGCTGAAAAGAATACACCATAAAATACCAAGCAAGCGCTCACCTAAAATATGTAAATAATCACAAATTGTTGTGGATTGGGCACTTGTTAGGGTCTGGTGCGAAAACAGTTAACGGCCAAATAGTGGAGTGGGCCCTGCATTGCTTCGTCCGATGACAAAAAATTTATTTGAAATGGTGGCCACCGGGGGGTGGGGACACATGATTAATACCTGAAATGCTCTCCCGAACATTCTTTGGAAACTGCTTAAGGTTCAGCATCGTCCTAATGGTCACACTGCTGCGTTCACCCCCCTCCTGCCTCAGCAAAAAGTGTCGCGGCAATTCCGAACAATCGGTACTTGATGTGTCTTTGCCGTATTTTTGAACTTCTCCAGAACATATAACATGATAGCTTTCCCATGGTAAAATATCCAACCTCGTCTGGTTTTAGAGGAAGCCCTGATGTATGCCATATATGTCTGCATCACTGTCCCGCCTCACTACATATATCTTTCCAAGCTTTTTTGCATTTCACTGTATTTACAACATAGCATCTATGTGTTTGTTAAGTTTCAAACTGTCATTTCAAAACTGTACAGTAAGTGTGAAACAGGACTACGTATCGAAAGTGAGAAGTGGGGGCACACATATCGGCAAGAAGCTTTCTGCGGAGACTGCGCATCTGCATCTAACCGCGCACAATAAGCGGGTGGCACCTGCGTCGATTAGCCTAGGATCCCACTTTCTCTTGGTCGCTTGGGACATACACTCGATGATGGTATCAAAGTGTGCACAAGGCCGAGCAAAAAGAAAAATAACAGCAATACAGCACAAGCAAGTTAAATAATACAGGTTCATCCAAGCCAAGAACATGCACACAAGAACACGGCCTAATAAGGGGTTAGTGGTATAGAGTATCAAAACTGCCACGCGCCAGATGGAGCGACGTCATATACCAATTCAAGTTAGAGTGAATTTTAAATGCATGCAGAAAATATACCTGTAAAATTCAAATCACAGGCTTGATATGGATGAAATTTGTGCCTTAACAATCGGGAAAGAGAAAAAAATGTGAGCAGAATTTCAATATTTCGATTATTTTTTCAGATCAGAAAACACAAGATGCTTTAAAAGTAAGATTTGATTTGGTTTAAGCTTAGGGAGCTTTAAGATCCCAAAGAGACTCGGGCTATGAGAGATGCCGTAGTGGAGGGCTCTGAATAATTTGCACCACCTGTGGTTCATTAATGTGCACTGATATTGCACAGTACTTAGGTCTCTAACTTCACTCCATCGCCATGCAACCTGCGGAACCGCCGCACCCCGGACCGAACAATTTTTTTTATATTTGCCCCTCCTTTGTAAGAAAATGAGTTTCAGTAAGAAATCTGTCTGCAACATTTTATCCCTTCACTGGAAAAGAAAAAGTTGTTGCAAACCCCATAAAAATTTCGCAGTTTAGGCACGCTAGAGCAACTTTAAAGGTGTATGCATTCTCTAAGGGCACTTCCACTGGTGAACCCTCTTAAACGTGAAGAACATTCAAGGTGGGGAAAATGAAAAAAAGGAAAATGTTTCTTTGAGGAAAGGAGAAAGAGGTGCGTAGTGGAGGGCTCCAGAATAATTTCGACCACCTGGGTGTCTTAATGTGCACTGACATCGCACTGCACACGGGCGCCTTTTCCGTTTCGCCTCCATCGAAGCGACGCCGCCGCGTTCGGGTTCAAACCCAGCTACTACGGCTCAGTAGATGAGCGCCTTAACACTGAGCCACCATGGCGGGTTACCATTAACATCATCTATGACAATCTAGAACATCGTAGGAACAGTAGTGTATGACTATCATTCTAGACAATTGTGGTTGCCTCAGGTATGACAAAATTTCAAAGTGCTGTCAACGGCTGTCAACAATGAACTGCAAAGGCTCACAATAATACGATAGTGAGATGGCCTTAACTTTATGTTTGGCAAGAAAAAACACTCTCCTGTGTACTTGACTGGTAATATTTTAATAACAGGTCAATATTAAAACTGTTGAGAATAATCTTCTGTCTGTAGAACTGCTAATATTTTGATAAGTTTATCACCAAAATTGTTTACCTCTAAGACACCTTGTACAAGAACCAAACACTGCAGTTTGGATACACTAAAAAATTTAAAAAAATGAACCTGAAAAATTAAAGCAGAGCATAAATAGCAGCATACACATCAAAATCTCTATGCATATGATGTGCAAGGAAGAGGTACAAAAGTGGGGGAAGCCCTGTCTGATGCAACTGCCACGTCCATTTAGGAAGCACTCGAACTCTTGGGGATGCATGACGAGAGTTCTTGTCAGTACTGAGAAAGGCACTCGCTGATGCAATTACTGTGTCCAATCCATTAGAGGGAACACTCTGGCGTTCAGGACCAGAGCACTTGTCAGCACTGACTTCACAGCAAATGTTGTCCACGACGCAGAAGTCATGGCAGCCTGGTACTTGGTTTTCGCAAAGATTGACATGAACTTCTTCACAACTGTAGGTATAAGGGCAATAAGAGTCTTCAATCGGTCCTCCACTGCAGCATAAAAAACAAAGCTGGCATTATTGTTCTACCTTGACAACAGAGTAACAAAGTATCCGGCAAGAATGCAATCATTATACTTGCAGAAAGTTATCAATCTATTCTTCTCCTGAAAGTATGTCCAATGATCACATCATAAATGCACACTAAATCGAATTAATACCATAAATTGGTTGGCACCACTGCTTTCACAGGTTGTGCTACACCTTTACTTTCTGCCGGCACTCTGATAGTGGACAGAAAGAAACCGAAAATTTTTGCCGGAAGAAAAATAAAAAGAGTGCATCAAGACTCTATAAAAAGACTATATGTCAAGTTGAAAATTTTCTCACTGAAGTATAAACAATGACGTTAGAGATTATCGTGATTTTTAGCTTGATATGTCACACATACAATTAAGTCCTATAGTCAGTACATAATACCAAACAGTGTCAATGTGAAGTAGCTGTTCAAACAGCGCTGCTGGATCAGAGACGTTGCAAAAATGCTCATCTGACTTACAAATGAAGTACTACGTACATCACAAGGCTTCTTCCATCATTTGGGTTATATATATAAGCTACCAAGTACAGAGGCACAACCTTCTCTAAAGAAAGCAGATTTAAACTAGCGTCTTATTACATTCGTTTTCCTCAGAGATATCGCTCCCTTACACGAGAAAAAGGAGCGAATATTTGCTGCAACACTGCTGAATAACGAAACAAGGCCAACTGGTGCCCAATGATACAGTTCAGTGTGCTAACAGTAATATTTAAAAAAGTTTCATTTGTGTGGTAGTTGAGCCACTAAGCATGTGCAAACAGTGTCAACAGCAGTGTTGTTCATGGCATGTTGTGACACAAGCTGTAAGAAATGGTGGCACTTTTGCACGACAGCAGGCTACTAGTGTTCATATCCCATACCCGCCTACTACTCCCGTTCAACAAGGTTGCAAATAAAAGCATTTCCTTCTCTTGCCTTTATGTTTAGTTTCTGCCTTGGGAAAAAAAACTTCCTCTAGCTGCTTCATCGTGCTACATCAAAAAAAAAATCTGCACAAAGAAAACATTCGCATGATGATGTTCGGGAATGCGGAATTGAGCACGACAGTTGAGGTATTTCAACAATGCACAAACCTATATGAAACACACCGCACTTTATTCAATCGAGCTGCTGGCAGCATTGCTTGCATGTCACTGTCGTTAACTTTTAAAGATGTTTATCCGTTGATACATTCACTTCAATTTTTTGTTGCACTTAGCAGTTTGCAAGTCAGAATGTTGTTGGGGTAGTACCTGCTTAACACCCACGCCATTCCTTGCCATGGGCAGGCTCCAGCAGGCATCAAAGTTATGCCCGCATGACCACTGCAAAACCGAGTGCACGCTAGCATTACCATCAGACTCAATCATTGCAGAAAACTGCTAAGCAGCCAGCCTGTTTTCCTACTATGTTCTGTATACTCATACGTCAGTCACTGTGTCTTCTCCTGGTTGTAAAACGAACCACAAAACCAAATTTGAAAATACGCTATATATATATATCAAAATACAAATATTGGAAAATCATGTCGGCCAGAAGAAATGCATTTTAACTCAGTTTTCTCATCAATAACACATAAGTCAGGGATGATATGAACCAAGAATGTGCCAGTGAGGTTCCACAAAGTGTACTTGATACAAACGTGTACACATAAAAGCATAGACACAATTCAGCAATATGCTTACTCTCTGTGTCCATGCCTTGAAGTAGGAACACAAGAGCACATAACCACATATAATTCCAGAGGTTCCAACAAAGGCACACAGGACCAGGAGCTTATCAGGCGCGGTGCATAAATTTTTAGACTGCAATGCAAGTTGAACCTAAAATACCGTATTTACTCGTGATTTATGAGTTCTGAGAACAAATGTGGCAGTTTGCATTCAGGCACTAGATGGCCCCACCATAAGCCATAGTTTACACTCCCCTTCATCCATGCTCAGCGCTTTACACTCACCCTAAACTTTCCAGCAGAGTCAGTCACCATCCCGAGAACGTCAGCTGTACGATGCATATTAATATCACAAGAACAGCACACATGCTTTCGCTTCCATGGAGAGAAGCATAGATGTGTCGGCCTCTGGCACAGTGAGGAAGTCTCGAAACATCGCCAGGCAGTTTATTGCCAGATTACCAACCTCTGTGGATGGCAGCAAGCTAGCAATACTCAGCATAGAGATCTTCATGCTGAGGCACTGTGTGGAAAGAGCACGACAGATCTTGCTTCACTGCGCTTCTACTGCCTGCAATCCACAGGACGCTCCACGTTACTTGACTCGAAGGTTCACAAGAAAAGAGCTGCTACATTTTCCAAAAAAGTATTATTGCAGGCAGTAGCCAAGCACAAGCTCCTTACTTCTCAACTCCAAAATTAAAGATCAAGGTTACGTTTTTAGGAGGTGAGGGGTGTTTGACACCCAAAGTGTAGTGGAGGGTTCCAAATTAATTTCGACCACCTGGGGTTCTTTAATGACATTGCAGAATAGAGGAGCAACTTTGCCCCCATTGAAATTTGGACACCATGGCTAGGATCTAAACTGTGTCCATGAGCTCAGCATCTAATTGCCCTAACGACTGTGCCACTGCGCCGGGCAAATCTGGAATGTAGTGTTATTCTGCCTTCCATGCACCATTTCAATAAGTAACTAGTGAGCATCAAAGAAACGTGAGGAATAATTCTGAATTTTCCTCGGGTTATGAAATCTTTTGTCTATGGCACGAGATCCATCTTTGGACATTCCCCTCTTGAGCAACGCATTTGATGGCTGTTGTCACATCGCTTAAAATTATGCCAGCAATTTCAGCAAAATTTAATAGCAAAAATCTGACAGTGATGAAGCGCCAGGGAAACAAAAAAACATGATAGAAAAAGAGAAAAATCAAAAGCTACATTATAAAAAACGATGCAACTCGGGGTTTATATCAATGAAAAATAGTGCAAGGATTAAAAGCACTCGCATACTGCTTACTTGGCTGCCAACAATGTAGCTAGTTTCATTCATGCAAAATGGACTGTAGTTTAAAATGGTTAACTCTGTATTGGTACCACCTGCTTCTATGCTTTGTCATGCACAGCCATGGATCACTGTAAACTGCCAAATGAGCTATTGAAATTTCTTAGTACCAAGCTTAGAGATGAACACTTAGTGACCTCAAGGCCTCAATATTTACCTAGAGTTAATTCTTTTGGACATATTGCTTGAACGATTATTTCAAAAATGCAATTATAATCATGCAACTAGAATCATGAAGATTGATGAAACGTGCCTACAGAGATTTAGGCAGTGGTTTTTATTTACCCACACAATGCACACAAGCACAGGTAAAAGGATAACAGAATGAAACGCATCAATGCATTTCAAGCTCGCATTTTCAGCGTCACACCAGTTCAGCGAACGAAGCTGCATCACAAACCATGGCATGGGCATCACATCAACTAATAATGCTGCAGCAGAAATAGACAGCTGTTCAGCAAGTCCACACCACCTATGATGTGCACAAGCATCCTACATCACTGTTTTGCACCCGTAACTGAGGTCACAGTAACTGAAATCACAGAAGACCAATCAGAGCTCCTATCCTACATACATAAAGCGGATTAATATCATCGTACAGGCTAGTTGGTGAATTATCATAGAAAGCGGCAGCGCAAAGCAACCTGGACAAAAGAGAGTCTCGAGAACACAGGGCAAGCACTGAACTTGCTTGCTCAGCACTTGTCCTGTGTTCTCGTGTCTCTATTTCGTTTTAGTTGTTTCGCGCTGCCGCTTTACATGATACATAAAGCTGCCCTTGAAAGAACTACACCTTCCAGACCTTAAATTCTGTTTGCACGTTTCTTGACAACAAGCTTGTCTTGGATAATGCCTAAACATTTTCATAAGAGTCAAGCAACTGCACAAAATTAGGCCCTCAACTGGCCAGAAAATCTGTACATTATTTTTTGTAGCGATAGCTACATTACGATAGCATTTCGAGTCTTCAGCGTGGCGGCGCGCCACCCTTTGAGTGCGCCGCTACGCTGTAATGTGGTTGGTCACGTGGCGCGGAGGAGCTGCTGGCGGGGTGGCGCCGTGACTGATCACTTGGTTCGTCTTGTAGTTAGTCGCGTGAAAAAGTTCCACTCGGCCAGCTGTAGCTATCGCGTCACTCCAGTTTTAGTCAGAGCTAAACCACCGCCAATTTTTTTTCATCACAGTATGTCCAGGATAATACAGGACAACTGCACCAATGTGAAATAGAGTGATATTAACTCCGTGCGGTCAAACGTTGAGTGTTGTCCACCATTTGGGATGGACTGATTTGGTCAGATGTCAGCAAGCACCCACAGAGTTCCACTGAACTCTCTTTAAAAACCTATATTTTTTTCTTCCTTTTGCTTAATTGATGACATAATCGGTTAGGGACTTTAATTTATTGCTGTGAAAATTGTGTTTAAAATTTTTGCCATCGCTCGAATAAATCTCATGACGTCCACACTGAAAAGCACTCTAACAACACCATCCACAAGCTATTTGTCGTGTAGCCTAGCCTCAAAGATCTGCACTAAATTTTGCGTCAACAAACCACAGTTTACTAACTAAACAGTTGTGGGTTGAGACACCTCTATTTTTTTTTCGCAGTTTCTAGCTTACAAAGAATTCGTTTGCAGTGAAAGAAGCATCCTTGTCGTTAGGATGCGCTAATCTATCAATACAATACAACATCAATTTAAGGTTATGCATATAAGAAGCAAAGCAGAGAGCTGTGGGTTCTTTTATTCCATTCTGCCCACAAAAAAAACAATATGTGTTAATCCGGATTAACACATATCCGTACTACTTCTTCACAGCAGCGAGGTGGTATGCAATGAGCAATGAAAGAGCACAACAGAAAAAGTAGCATTAACGTAATGCATATCTGGGAACCTGCCTAGGTCAAAATTCAGGTCTTTAGGGGAGGGGTGAGGAATGAGCAGCAGTGAACGCGTGCAACATAAACTGCATATTTCCAGTGGTTATCTTGCCGATTTGCAGGGTGACTATACCATAGAAGACTTTGCTCGCTGCAAAACTTGCAGCAGTTTTCTGAAAAAAATTCTCACAAATGGTGGCTCTCATTCAACATAAATTCAGGAGAGTCAAGTTATGCCCTCCACTGCAAGTTGTGTCCTCCAGTGCCAGTTTTCTTCTTTTTCTTGAGCCTTGTGTCGTTCGAAGTAGCAATGGTAGCGAGCGTCTAGAGATAATTCGTTGGCAAGATTCGCTGACCACCACGAGAGCTTACGGCGCACCACTTCTGAAAGGTGGACTCTTTCTGAAGCTCCACATGGACAGTACATGCAGCAATGTGGGCCACCATAGAGCGCTGCTGTTCCCACTTCACATTCTAACTTGTGCAACAGAGCTACAGATTTCATCAATCCTAAAACGAAGAATGCTCAAAATGGGTGCCGGACTTGCAGAGTGCATGTGTGTAACCGTACCAGTTTGAACGATGCAGATATTTGCAAACCCATATGCTATCACAGGCCACGCGCTGCATCTTTCCTGTTACCCTCCTCGCAAAGGTCGCTAACTGTTTTAGGTGGCAGCCATGTCCTCGGTGTGAAACCCTCTCGGTCTGCTTTTCACATTCTGGCAACACGTTCCAACGATCGCGAGGAAACTGGCAAACAGCTTAAAAATGAACCATAAAATCTCATAGAAGCACAATAAATAAAGAGAACGTTCAGTTGGGCGAGTTCATATATATGCATTTTTTATAAAACAGCGCTTGTCCCGTGTCCTTCTTGTTCTTGTCCGTCGTTGTTCGTGCTTTTTTACAAGATGTAAATGAGGAGAAAATTTAACTTGGCTTCGGCAGGTAACAAGCATGTGCTAGACTTTTTTTTAGAAAAAACACTGCCAAGAATGTCAAGGACAACTTTTGGGAGAAATAACAGCCTGCTCGTACAATCGGGAGGGTCAGTCAAAATTCAGGAGTCTTCTGGGCAATTCGGGAAGATGGCAGCTATGATGATGAGACTAGCAGTTCATGCGTGATGTATGCCATGACTATGGTATCATCCTGTTACAATGAATCCAGTTTCAATTGCCATTAATATATAACACACTGATCTGCAACATTTGGTTGGTTTTCATATCTCACTGATTACACTCTATTTAAAGTGGATTCATTTACAATGAACATTCAGTCAGAATGATCTCATTTAGGAGGCTAACAAGCTAGTTTTCGCTTTGTTACAGAGGAGTTTTCAGCAGTGAAGAGAGCTTCACTTCAAGTACTCCTCGGTGAATCTTGGTGACGCATGGCAACAGTAGAAGCAATGACAGCAGCTGCCACTCTTTATTAGAGAGTTTTAGCATACTGTACACAATATACAGTCATCACTTACTTCAGCTGGTAGATTCCAATGCACATGCGCAGACGGCACACTGGCCAGGTGCAGTAACTTATCACCACTCGGAATGTCACTCTAATAAGAGCAGCTTTTGTTCACCAAGCACATTGACCACTAGCTTTGATGCATATACGTCACTAGGTTAACTCAAACTGTGAGCATGCGTATTTCATACTTTTCTATTTTTCAGCAAGATATTCTTTTGCAACTCCTTTATGAACATATGCTTAGCTAGACCCTTTACCCAGGAACATTAATCATGCCAGCTGCACACTGGAGCAGGAAGTACACAGGTGAAATATTTATTTGCTCATAGGGTCTGGTTGCATTTCATTCTGGCATAATATTACATCCCGTAAGTAGATGCATGCACACAATGCGTGCATTTTTAAGGAAGAATGCAAAAGACGGCCAGGTCTTTTGTGCCATTCCCGAACAATGCATCCCTAACTCATGCATCTAGCCATAGTGCTCGTGTTTTTGCGTTAGTGCCCCTTCGGCTCTGCCTGCACTTCCGTTTCAGTTCATAACAAAACACGAAGTGCTGTCCATCCGCTGTGCCACCAAAACAGACATAATTTTGTCAAGTGCTCAGTGAACAAAATATGATTGTTAGGAAAAGCATTGAAATTGTGAAATGCACGGCTATGTCTCAAAGTGAAATGAGACTGCAGAAAAAAACTTACGCCAGTCAATGGGAACAACCCTTTCATAGGCTTCTTCATGATGGCCTCAAGGTACTTCCACTGCTCCTTCAGCTCCTTCAGCATTAAGCAAAAAAGAGGCAAAAGGGAAGAGAGGGACAGAAAAACCACAAAATTTAGCACAAAGAAAATAAACCCAAATAGGAACAATCATTTTGCAAATTAAACAAATGCTTTCAAATTTTGACGCAGGAATCCAGCCCCCTTCTTGATCACACCTCATGCGCATTTAACTCCCAAAGCAGCGTTTGGGGACCTAATCTGCTACTAGGAGAGGTGCTACTGTCAACTGGAAGGTTTCAGCTGTCTCTCTTAAGTGGCTAGCCACACGATTGCAGCTTTTTATTGGTTACGCTGGCGGCATTCTCACTCTCATAATGTTTTCGCAAGTTTTCAGTGCCTGCTTGTTAGCAATGCAACTTGTCAGCTAGGCAATGTGCACTCTTAGTAACAGCCAACAAATCACTCATTTGTGATAAGGGATGGTATTTTCCGCTTAACGTCGCAAAGCGACATGGGCTATAAGGGACACCGTAGTGCAGGGCTTGGGATTAATATCGACCACCTGAGGTTCTCTAACAACACTAACATTGCACACCACATGGGCTTCTTGCGTTTTGCCGTGGCCGCCATGGCCAGAAGCAAACCCGCATCCTTAGGTTCAGCAGTGAGGTGCCCTAACCATTCAGCCACTGCGACGGGGTCCACTCTTTTGTAACTCATTAGTACCATTAAGAGCCAATAGACAATAATACCATGATCTTCGTGAAAGATATAAGAGCGCAAACTGGCAACACGGACAAGGAAGGGAACAGGACGAGCGCTACACTTTCAACAGGGTTCATTCAGGGAAGAGCGTATATATAGCCTCTGACCTTATCCATGCTCTTAATCTCAATTTGATAAACATCTACCTTTCGCAGATATGCCTCAAGGAACATCATTTCACTGTGTTGGATAATAACCGAGGTATCACTGATGCAATTGTCCCCTCGTTTTTTTATATAAAAGGCTTCCACGAGCTCACGTTCGGTCTTATCACGGATTTTCAGTAGAACTTTGCATTCAGGCAGTCGGGGCTTGCAGACTATACGTTTCTCTTTCGAGCATGCTTGGCAGTGGTCTGGAAGATGGGCTCCTTTCTTATTCAAAGAATTCTTGTGTTCAAGCAGGCGCTCAGTAAGACACGGGTCGGTCTGTCCAACGCACACCTTCCCGCATGTAAGCGGGAACTCGTACACCACTCCTTTCTTGCAGCCAACAAGTGGCGTTCGGTGTCTGATGACGCACT
>JARKHS020016721.1:0-12284 GCA_030143305.2 Amblyomma americanum
ATTCACGAGCATCGATTTTACAAGTCGTCGAAGAGTAGACGAGAGAAAGGTGTAAACTTTTTCTCTCAGAACTGCGCGCAAATTTGTATTCCGGCTCAAAACAACCGGATACATCGTTTTAGATCGAAAGTAGCGAGATTTATGCACTTCGATTTTACAAATCGTCGAAGAGTAGACGAGAGAAAGCTGTAAACTTTTTCTCTCAGAGCTGCGCGAAAACTTGTATTCCGGCTCAAAACAATGGGATATATAGTTTTAGATCAAAACTAGCGAGATGTACGAACTTTGATTTTACAAGTCGGCGAAGAGTACACGAGAGAGCACAGTAAACTCTTTCTCTCAGAACTGCACGAAAACTTGAATTCCGGCTGAAAACAACACGATACATCGTTTTAGATCGAAACTAGCAAAATTCACGAGCATCGATTTTACAAGTCGTCGAAGAGTAGACGAGAGAAAGGTGTAAACTTTTTCTCTCAGAACTGCGCGAAAACTTGTATTCCGGCTCGAAACAACGGGATACATTGTTTTAGATCGAAACTAGCAAATATCACGAGCATCGATTTTACAAGTGGTCGAGGAGCCGACGAGAGAAAGGTGTAAACATTTTTATCTCAGAACTGCGCGAAAACTTGTATTCCGGCTCAAAACAACGAGATACATCGTTTTAGATCGAAACTAGCGAGATTCACGAACATCGATTTTACAAGTCGTCGAAGTGTAGACGAGAGAAAGCTGTAAACTTTTTCTCTCAGAACTGCGGGAAAACTTGTATTCCAGCCCAATACAACGGGATACATCGTTTTAGATCGAAACTACCGAGATTTACGAACTTCGATTTTACAAGTCGTCGGAGAGCAGACGAGAGGAAGCTGTAAACTTTTTCTCTCAGAACTGCGCGAAAACTTGTATTCCGGCTCAAAACAACCAGATAAATCGTTTTAGATAGAAGCTAGCAAAATTCATGAGCATCGATTTTACAAGTCGTCGAAGAGTAGACGAGAGAAAGGTGTAAACTTTTTCTCTCAGACAGTGCGAAAACTTGAATTCCGGCTGAAAACAACGGGATACATCGTTTTAGATCGAAACTAGCGAGATTCACGAACATCGATTTTACAAGTCGTCGAAGAGTAGACGAGAGAAAGCTCTAAACTTTTTTCTCTCAGAACTGCGCGAAAACTTGTATTCCGGCTCAAAACACCGGGATACATCGTTTTAGATTGAAACTAGCGAGATCCACGAACATCGATTTTACAAATCGTCAAAGAGTAGACGAGAGCTGTAAACTTTTTCTCTCAGAACTGCGGGAAAACTTGTATTCCAGCTCAAAACACCGGGATACATCGTTTTAGATTGAAACTAGCGAGATTCACGAACATCGATTTTACAAGTCGTCGAAGAAAAGACAAGACCTGTAAACTTTTTCTCTCAGAACTGGAGCAAAACTTGTATTCCGGCTCAAAACAACGGGATACATCGTTTTAGATCGAAACCAGCGAGATTTACGCACTTCGATTTTACAACTCGTCGAAGAGTAGACGAGAGAGAGCTGTAAGCTTTTTCTCTCAGAACTTCGCGAAAACTTGTATTCCGGCTCAAAACAACGAGATACATCGTTTTAGATCGAAACTAGCAAAATTCACGAGCATCGATTTTACAAGTCGTCGAAGAGTAGACGAGAGAAAGGTGTAAACTTTTTCTCTCAGAACTGCGCGAAAACTTGTATTCCGGCTCAAAATAACGGGATACATCGTTTTAGATCGAAACTAGCAAAATTCACGAGCATCGATTTTACTAGTCGTCGAAGAGTAGACGAGAGAAAAGTATAAACTTTTTCTCTTAGAACTGCACGAAAACTTGCATTCCGGCTCAAAACAACGAGATACATCGTTTTAGATCGAAACTAGCGAGATTCACGAACATCGATTTTACAAGTCGTCGAAGTGTAGACGAGAGAGAGCTGTAAACTTTTTCTCTCAGAACTGCGGGAAAACTTGTATTCCAGCCCAATACAACGGGATCCATCGTTTTAGATCGAAACTACCGAGATTTACGAACTTCGATTTTACAAGTCGTCGAAGAGCAGACGAGAGAAAGGTTTAAACCTTTTCTCTCAGAACTGCGCGAAAACTTGTATTCCGGCTCAAAACAACGAGATAAATCGTTTTAGATAGAAGCTAGCAAAGTTCACGAGCATCGATTTTACAAGTCGTTGAAGAGTAGACGATAGAAAGGTGTAAACTTTTTCTCTCAGAACAGTGCGAAAACTTGAATTCCGACTGAAAACAACGGGATACATCGTTTTAGATCGAAACTAGCGAGATTCACGAACATCGATTTTACAAGTCGTCGAAGAGTAGACGAGAGAGAGCTGTAAACTTTTTCTCTCAGAACTGCGCGAAAACTTGTATTCCGGCTCAAAACAACGGGATACATCGTTTTAGATCGAAACTAGCGAGATTCACGAACTTCGATTTTACAAGTCGTCGAAGAGTAGACGAGAGAAAGGTGTAAACTTTTTCTCTCAGAACTGCGCGAAAACTTGTATTCCGGCTCAAAACAACGGGATACATCGTTTTAGATCGAAACTAGCGAGATTCACGAACATCGATTTTACAAGTCGTCGAAGAGTAGACGAGAGAAAGGTGTAAACTTTTTCTCTCAGAACTGCGCGAAAACTTGTATTCCGGCTCAAAACAACGGGATACATCGTTTTAGATCGAAACTAGCGAGATTCACGAACATCGATTTTACAAGTCGTCGAAGAGTAGACGAGAGAAGCTGTAAACTTTTTCTCTCAGAACTGCGCGAAAACTTGTATTCCGGCTCAAAACAACGGGATACATCGTTTTAGATCGAAACTAGCGAGATTCACGAGCATCGATTTTACAAGTCGTCGAAGAGTAGACGAGAGCCAGGTGTAAACTTTTTCTCTCAGAACTGGCGCGAAAACTTGTATTCCGGCTCAAAACAACGGGATACATCGTTTTAGATCGAAACTAGCAAAATTCACGAGCATCGATTTTACTAGTCGTCGAAGAGTAGACGAGAGAAAGGTGTAAACTTTTTCTCTCAGAACTGCGCGAAAACTTGTATTCCGGCTCAAAACAACGGGATACATCGTTTTAGATCGAAACTAGCGAGATTTACGAACTTCGATTTTACAAGTCGTCGAAGAGTAGACGAGAGAAAGCTGTAAACTTTTTCTCTCAGAACTGCGCGAAAACTTGTATTCCGGCTCAAAACAACGGGATACATCGTTTTAGATAGAAACTAGCGAGATTCACGAGCATCGATTTTACAAGTCGTCGAAGAGTAGACGAGAGAAAGGTGTAAACTTTTTCTCTCAGAACTGCGCGAAAACTTGTATTCCGGCTCAAAACAACGGGATACATCGTTTTAGATCGAAACTAGCGAGATTCACGAACATCGATTTTACAAGTCGTCGAAGAGTAGACGAGAGAAAGGTGTAAACTTTTTCTCTCAGAACTGCGCGAAAACTTGTATTCCGGCTCAAAACAACGGGATACATCGTTTTAGATCGAAACTAGCGAGATTCACGAACATCGATTTTACAAGTCGTCGAAGAGTAGACGAGAGAAAGCTGTAAACTTTTTCTCTCAGAACTGCGCGAAAACTTGTATTCCGGCTCAAAACAACGGGATACATCGTTTTAGATCGAAACTAGCGAGATTCACGAACATCGATTTTACAAGTCGTCGAAGAGTAGACGAGAGAGCCTGTAAACTTTTTCTCTCAGAACTGCGCGAAAACTTGTATTCCGGCTCAAAACAACGGGATACATCGTTTTAGATCGAAACTAGCGAGATTCACGAACATCGATTTTACAAGTCGTCGAAGAGTAGACGAGACCTGTAAACTTTTTCTCTCAGAACTGCGAGGAAAACTTGTATTCCGGCTCAAAACAACGGGATACATCGTTTTAGATCGAAACTAGCGAGATTTACGCATTAGATTTTACAAGTCGTCGAAGAGTAGACGAGAGAAAGGTATAAACTTTTTCTCTTAGAACTGCACGAAAACTTGTATTCCGGCTCAAAACAACGGGATACATCGTTTTAGATCGAAACTAGCAAAATTCACGAGCATCGATTTTACAAGTCGTCGAAGAGTAGACGAGAGAAAGGTGTAAACTTTTTCTCTCAGAACTGCGCGAAAACTTGTATTCCGGCTCAAAACAACGGGATACATCGTTTTAGATCGAAACTAGCGAGATTCACGAACATCGATTTTACATAGTCGTCGAAGAGTAGACGAGAGAAAGGTGTAAACTTTTTCTCTCAGAACTGCGCGAAAACTTGTATTCCGGCTCAAAACAACGGGATACATCGTTTTAGATCGAAACTAGCGAGATTCACGAGCATCGATTTTACAAGTCGTCGAAGAGTAGACGAGAGAAAGGTGTAAACTTTTTCTCTCAGAACTGCGCGAAAACTTGTATTCCGGCTCAAAACAACGGGATACATCGTTTTAGATCGAAACTAGCGAGATTCACGACATCGATTTTACAAGTCGTCGAAGAGTAGACGAGAGAAAGCTGTAAACTTTTTCTCTCAGAACTGCGCGAAAACTTGTATTCCGGCTCAAAACAACGGGATACATCGTTTTAGATCGAAACTAGCGAGATTTACGAACTTCGATTTTACAAGTCGTCGAAGAGTAGACGAGAGACAGGTGTAAACTTTTTCTCTCAGAACTGCGCGAAAACTTGTATTCCGGCTCGAAAACAACGGGATACATCGTTTTAGATCGAAACTAGCGAAATTCACGAACATCGATTTTACTAGTCGTCGAAGAGTAGACGAGAGAAGGTGTAAACTTTTTCTCTCAGAACTGCGCGAAAACTTGTATTCCGGCTCAAAACAACGGGATACATCGTTTTAGATCGAAACTAGCAAGATTCACGAGCATCGATTTTACAAGTCGTCGAAGAGTAGACGAGAGAAAGCTGTAAACTTTTTCTCTCAGAACTGCGCGAAAACTTGTATTCCGGCTCAAAACAACGGGATACATCGTTTTAGATCGAAACTAGCGAGATTCACGAACATCGATTTTACAAGTCGTCGAAGAGTAGACCAGAGAGAGCTGTAAACTTTTTCTCTCAGAACTGCGGGATAACTTGTATTCCAGCTCAAAACAACGGGATACATCGTTTTAGATCGAAACTAGCGAGATTCACGAACATCGATTTTACAAGTCGTCGAATAGTAGACGAGACCTGTAAACTTTTTCTCTCAGAACTGGAGGAAAACCTGTATTCCGGCTCAAAACAACGGGATACATCGTTTTAGATCGAAACTAGCGAGATTCATGCACTTCGATTTTACAACTCGTCGAAGAGTAGACGAGAGAGCGCTGTAAACTTTTGTTTTCAGAACTGCGCGAAAACTTGAATTCCGGCTGAAAACAACGGGATACATCGTTTTAGCTCGAAACTAGCGAGATTCACGAACATCGATTTTACTAGTCGTCGAAGAGTAGACGAGAGAAGGTGTAAACTTTTTCTCTCAGAACTGCGCGAAAACTTGTATTCCGGCTCGTAACAACGGGATACATTGTGTTAGATCGAAAATAGCGAAATTTATGCACTTCGATTTGACAAGTCGTCGAAGAGTAATCGAGAGAAAGCTGTAAATTTTTTACTCTCAGAACTGCGCGAAAACTTATATTCCAGTTCAAAACAATGGGATACATTGTTTTAGATCAAAACTAGCGAGATTTACGAACTGATTTTACAAGTCGTCGAAGAGTAGACGAGAGAGCGCTGTAAACTTTTGTTTTCAGAACTGCGCGAAAACTTGAATTCCGGCTGAAAACAACGGGATACATCGTTTTAGCTCGAAACTAGCGAGATTCACGAACATCGATTTTACTAGTCGTCGAAGAGTAGACGAGAGAAGGTGTAAACTTTTTCTCTCAGAACTGCGCGAAAACTTGTATTCCGGCTCGTAACAACGGGATACATTGTGTTAGATCGAAACTAGGAAATATCACGAGCATCGAGTTTACAAGTCGTCGAAGAGCCGACGAGAGAAAGGTGTAATCTTTTTATCTGAGAACTGCGCGAAAACTTGTATTCCGGCTCAAAACAACGAGATACGTCGTTTTAGATCGAAACTAGCGAGATTCACGAACATCGATTTTACAAGTCGTCGAAGTGTAGACGAGAGAGAGCTGTAAACTTTTTCTCTCAGAACTGCGGAAAAACTTGTATTCCAGCCCAATACAACGGGATACATCGTTTTAGATCGAAACTACCGAGATTTACGAACTTCGATTTTACAAGTCGTCGAAGAGTAGACGAGACCTGTAAACTTTTTCTCTCAGAACTGGAGGAAAACTTGTATTCCGGCTCAAAACAACGGGATACATCGTTTTAGATCGAAATTAGCGAGATTTACGCACTTAGATTTTACAAGTCGTCGAAGAGTAGACGAGAGAAAGGTGTAAACTTTTTCTCTCAGAACTGCGCGAAAACTTGTATTCCGGCTCAAAATAACGGGATACATCGTTTTAGATCGAAACAAGCAAAATTCACGAGCATCGATTTTACTAGTCGTCGAAGAGTAGAAGAGAGAAAGGTATAAACTTTTTCTCTTAGAACTGCACGAAAACTTGTATTCCGGCTCCAAACAGCGGGATACATCGTTTTAGATAGAAACTAGCAAAATTCACGAGCATCGAGTTTACAAGTCGTCGAAGCGTAGACGAGAGAAAGGTGTAAACTTTTTCTCTCAGAACAGTGCGAAAACTTGAATTCCGGCTGAAAACAATGGGATACATCGTTTTAAATCGAAACTAGCGAGATTCACGAACATCGATTTTACATGTCGTCGAAGAGTAGACGAGAGAAAGCTGTAAACTTTTTATCTCAGAACTGCGCGAAAACTTGTATTCCGGCTCAAAACACCGGGATACATCGTTTTAGATCGAAACCAGCGAGATTTACGCACTTCGATTTTACAACTCGTCGAAGATTAGACGAGAGAGAGCTGTAAGCTTTTTCTCTCAGAACTGCGCGAAAACTTGTATTCCGGCTCAAAACAACGAGATACATCGTTTTAGATCGAAACTAGCAAAATTCACGAGCATCGATTTTACAAGTCGTCGAAGAGTAGGCGAGAGAAAGGTGTAAACTTTTTCTCTCAGAACTGCGCGAAAACTTGTATTCCGGCTCAAAATAACGGGATACATCGTTTTAGATCGAAACTAGCAAAATTCACGAGCATCGATTTTACTAGTCGTCGAAGAGTAGACGAGAGAAAAGTATAAACTTCTTTCTTAGAACTGCACGAAAACTTGTATTCCGGCTCAAAACAACGGGATACATCGTTTTAGATTGAAACAAGCGAGATTCACGAACATCGATTTTACTAGTCGTCGAAGAGTAGACGAGAGAAAGGTATAAACTTTTTATCTCAGAACTGCGCGAAAACTTGTATTTCGGCTCAAAACAACGAGATACATCGTTTTCGATCGAAACTAGCGAGATTCACGAACATCGATTTTACAAGTCGTCGAAGAGTAGACGAGAGAAAGGTATAAACTTTTTCTCTCAGAACTGCGCGAAAACTTGTATTCCGGCTCAAAACACCGGGATACATCGTTTTTGATTGAAACTAGCGAGATTCACGAACATCGATTTTACAAGTCGTCGAAGAGTAGACCAGAGAGAGCTGTAAACTTTTTCTCTCAGAACTGCGGGATAACTTGTATTCCAGCTCAAAACAACGGGATACATCGTTTTAGATCGAAACTAGCGAGATTCACGAACATCGATTTTACAAGTCGTCGAATAGTAGACGAGACCTGTAAACTTTTTCTCTCAGAACTGGAGGAAAACTTGTATTCCGGCTCAAAACAACGGGATACATCGTTTTAGATCGAAACTAGCGAGATTCATGCACTTCGATTTTACAACTCGTCGAAGAGTAGACGAGAGAGCGCTGTAAACTTTTGTTTTCAGAACTGCGCGAAAACTTGAATTCCGGCTGAAAACAACGGGATACATCGTTTTAGCTCGAAACTAGCGAGATTCACGAACATCGATTTTACTAGTCGTCGAAGAGTAGACGAGAGAAGGTGTAAACTTTTTCTCTCAGAACTGCGCGAAAACTTGTATTCCGGCTCGTAACAACGGGATACATTGTGTTAGATCGAAACTAGGAAATATCACGAGCATCGAGTTTACAAGTCGTCGAAGAGCCGACGAGAGAAAGGTGTAATCTTTTTATCTGAGAACTGCGCGACAACTTGTATTCCGGCTCAAAACAACGAGATACATCGTTTTAGATCGAAACTAGCGAGATTCACGAACATCGATTTTACAAGTCGTCGAAGTGTAGACGAGAGAGAGCTGTAAACTTTTTCTCTCAGAACTGCGGAAAAACTTGTATTCCAGCCCAATACAACGGGATACATCGTTTTAGATCGAAACTACCGAGATTTACGAACTTAGATTTTACAAGTCGTCGAAGAGTAGACGAGACCTGTAAACTTTTTCTCTCAGAACTGGAGGAAAACTTGTATTCCGGCTCAAAACAACGGGATACATCGTTTTAGATTGAAATTAGCGAGATTTACGCACTTAGATTTTACAAGTCGTCGAAGAGTAGACGAGAGAAAGGTGTAAACGTGTTCTCTCAGAACTGCTCGAAAACTTGTATTCCGGCTCAAAATAACGGGATACATCGTTTTAGATCGAAACAAGCAAAATTCACGAGCATCGATTTTACTAGTCGTCGAAGAGTAGACGAGAGAAAGGTATAAACTTTTTCTCTTAGAACTGCACGAAAACTTGTATTCCGGCTCCAAACAGCGGGATACATCGTTTTAGATAGAAACTAGCAAAATTCACGAGCATCGAGTTTACAAGTCGTCGAAGCGTAGACGAGAGAAAGGTGTAAACTTTTTCTCTCAGAACAGTGCGAAAACTTGAATTCCGGCTGAAAACAATGGGATACATCGTTTTAAATCGAAACTAGCGAGATTCACGAACATCGATTTTACATGTCGTCGAAGAGTAGACGAGAGAAAGCTGTAAACTTTTTATCTCAGAACTGCGCGAAAACTTGTATTCCGGCTCAAAACACCGGGATACATCGTTTTAGATCGAAACCAGCGAGATTTACGCACTTCGATTTTACAACTCGTCGAAGAGTAGGCGAGAGAAAGGTGTAAACTTTTTCTCTCAGAACTGCGCGAAAACTTGTATTCCGGCTCAAAATAACGGGATACATCGTTTTAGATCGAAACTAGCAAAATTCACGAGCATCGATTTTACTAGTCGTCGAAGAGTAGACGAGAGAAAAGTATAAACTTCTTTCTTAGAACTGCACGAAAACTTGTATTCCGGCTCAAAACAACGGGATACATCGTTTTAGATTGAAACAAGCGAGATTCACGAACATCGATTTTACTAGTCGTCGAAGAGTAGACGAGAGAAAGGTATAAACTTTTTATCTCAGAACTGCGCGAAAACTTGTATTCCGGCTCAAAACAACGAGATACATCGTTTTAGATCGAAACTAGCGAGATTCACGAACATCGATTTTACAAGTCGTCGAAGTGTAGACAAGAGATAGCTGTAAACTTTTTCTCTCAGAACTGCGGGAAAACTTGTATTCCAGCCCAATACAACGGGATCCATCGTTTTAGATCGAAACTGCCGAGATTTACGAACTTCGATTTTACAAGTCGTCGAAGAGCAGACGAGAGAAAGGTTTAAACTTTTTCTCTCAGAACTGCGCGAAAACTTCTATTCCGGCTGAAAACAACGAGATAAATCGTTTTAGATAGAAGCTAGCAAAGTTCACGAGCATCGATTTTACAAGTCGTTGAAGAGTAGACGATAGAAAGGTGTAAACTTTTTCTCTCAGAACAGTGCGAAAACTTGAATTCCGACTGAAAACAACGGGATACATCGTTTTAGATCGAAACTAGCGAGATTCACGAACATCGATTTTACAAGTCGTCGAAGAGTAGACGAGAGAAAGCTGTAAACTTTTTCTCTCAGAACTGCGCGAAAACTTGTATTCCGGCTCAAAACACCGGGATACATCGTTTTAGATCGAAACTAGCAAAATTTACGAGCATCGAGTTTACAAGTCGTCGAAGAGTAGACGAGAGAGAGGTGTAAACTTTTTCTCTCAGTACTGCGCGAAAACTTGTATTCCTGCTCAAAACAAAGGGATACATCGTTTTAGATCGAAACAAGCGAGATTCACGAACATAGATTTTACTAGTCGTGGAAGAGTAGACGAGAGAGCGCTGTAAACTTTTTCTTTCAGAACTGCGCGAAAACTTGTATTCCTGCTCGAAACAACGGGATACATTGTTTTAGATCGAAACTAGCAAAATTCACGAGCATCGATTTTACAAGTCGTCGAAGAGTAGACGAGAGAAAGGTATAAACTTTTTCTCTCAGAACTGCGCGAAAATTTGTATTCCGGCTCAAAACACCGGGATACATCGTTTTAGATTGAAACTAGCGAGATTCACGAACATCGATTTTACAAGTCGTCGAAGAGTAGACCAGAGAGAGCTGTAAACTTTTTATCTCAGAACTGCGGGATAACTTGTATTCCAGCTCAAAACAACGGGATACATCGTTTTAGATCGAAACTAGCGAGATTCACGAGCATCGATTTTACTAGTCGTCGAAGAGTAGACGAGAGAAAGGTATAAACTTTTTCTCTTAGAACTGCGCGAAAACTTGTATTCCGGCTTAATACACCGGGTTACATCGTTTTAGATTGAAACTTGCGCGATTCACGATCAATTTTACAAGTCGTCAAAGAGTAGACGAGAGCTGTAAACTTTTTCTCTCAGAACTGCGGGAAAACTTGTATTCCAGCCCAAAACAACGGGATACATCGTTTTAGATCGAAACTAGCGAGATTCACGAACATCGATTTTACAAGTCTTCGAAGAGTAGACGAGACCTGTAAACTTTTTCTCTCAGAACTGGAGGAAAACTTGTATTTTGGCTCAAAACAACGGAATACATCGTTTTAGATCGAAACTAGCGAGATTTACGCAATTAGATTTTACAAGTCGTCGAAGAGTAGACGAGAGAATGCTGTAAACTTTTTCTCGCAGAACTTGCGAAAACTTGTATTCCGGCTCAAAACAACGAGATACATCGTTTTAGATCGAAACTAGCAAAATTCACGAGCATCGATTTTACAAGTCGTCGAAGAGTAGACGAGAGAAAGGTATAAACTTTTTCTCTTAGAACTGCACGAAAACTTGTATTCCGGCTCAAAACAACGGGATACATCGTTTTAGATCGAAAGTAGCGAGATTTATGCACTTCGATTTTACAAATCGTCGAAGAGTAGACGAGAGAAAGCTGTAAACTTTTTCTCTCAGAGCTGCGCGAAAACTTGTATTCCGGCTCAAAACAATGGGATACATAGTTTTAGATCAAAACTAGCGAGATTTACGAACTTTGATTTTACAAGTCGGCGATGAGTACACGAGAGAGCACTATAAACTCTTTCTCTCAGAACTGCACGAAAACTTGAATTCCGGTTGAAAACAACACGATACATCGTTTTAGATTGAAACTAGCGAAATTCACGAACATCGATTTTACTAGTCGTCGAAGAGTAGACGAGAGAAAGGTGTAAACTTTTTATCTCAGAACTGCGCGAAAACTTGTATTCCGGCTCAAAACAACGAGATACATCGTTTTAGATTGAAACTAGCGAGATTCACGAACATCGATTTTACAAGTCGTCGAAGTGTAGACGAGAGAGAGCTGTAAACTTTTTCTCTCAGAACTGCGGGAAAACTTGTATTCCAGCCCAATACAACAGGATCCATCGTTTTAGATTGAAACTACCGAGATTTACGAACTTCGATTTTACAAGTCGTCGAAGAGCAGACGAGAGAAAGGTTTAAACTTTTTCTCTCAGAACTGCGCGAAAACTTGTATTCCGGCTCAAAACAACGAGATAAATTGTTTTAGAGAGAAGCTAGCAAAATTCACGAGCATCGATTTTACAAGTCGTCGAAGAGTAGACGATAGAAAGGTGTAAACTTTTTCTCTCAGAACAGTGCGAAAACTTGAATTCCGGCTGAAAACAACGGGATACATCGTTTTAGATCGAAACTAGCGAGATTCACGAACATCGATTTTACAAGTCGTCGAAGAGTAGACGAGAGAAAGCTGTAAACTTTTTTCTCTCAGAACTGCGCGAAAACTTGTATTCCTGCTCAAAACAAAGGGATACATCGTTTTAAATCGAAACAAGCGA